>JASDQU010227469.1:11937-29256 GCA_032191745.1 Picea mariana | reverse complement strand
TTCTTTTCTTTCCTCCAATTGTTGAGGTGTCAACCTTGTAGGTTGAGGTGTTTTAGAAGAAGTAGCATTATTCTCTCTATAGATGTTAGGATTGGCCCTTTAGCCATATCCATATTTATACTTTCAACATTTCTTTCCACCTTAAATGCATTCTCCAATGATTTGGGTTCCCAAAGGTGAACCTCATGTTGAATATTATTTTTTAAATTTCCTATGAATACATCAATCAAGTGTCGATCTGGAATATCTGTTACCTTTATATTATATCTTTGGAAGTTCTCAATGTGCTAGGTAACTGAACCCTTTTTCTTGAGATTTATCAATTGGCTAAATAAGGTATTCCTCCTTGTATCCTCATAGTGTTCTATCATTTCTTCCGTGAAAATTGTCCAAGTGACAAGTGATTTGCGAGAACAAAGCCATAGATACCATACAAATTGATTGGGTTCTAAATATAAAGAAGCAATTCGTACCTTTTGTGTATGTGGCACATTATGTAGATCAAATAATTGCTCCATCTCAGGTATCCATGTGATTGGGTCTTTGCCATCAAACTTGCTCATATCGATCTTGGGAACGTGGTTGGTCTTCAACCCAAAGTTGGAGTTTCTCCATTCTTGATTCACCTTCCTTGTTTCCTCATCATGAATTTCATGGGATACATTTTCACTTTCAGGTGTCCTCTCTATTAGGAATTTTTTCAATCCTTCCATGACCTCCCCTTTTAAAGCACCCATCTTAGTATTTATTGCCTCAAAATTAGCTTCCATTTAATCCATCATCTCTTGTAGTTCTCTTTTCTTACTGTCTTCTTTTGTAAATCATTTATGTCCCTACACATTTCTTCACCTTCATCAAGAGTCTAAGTAGGATTGTATGGAGGCTTATTTGGTGTAGAAGTTCCCTTTTTTGGTGGCATGTTGGCCAAGTATCACTTTAAACCTTGATTTTGAGGTGGTTCTTCTAGACAATCTTCATTTTATTGTATCTCCAAAATTTCATCCCTTCTGATTTTTTATAGGTCTCTGATCTTTTGTCTCTTCAATGCCATAGGTCTGATAAAAATTGGATGTGCCAAGTGGAATTTACAGTAACTTCCCCACAACTTGTTGATTTTTGGACTTTCGAGGAGATCTCACTTATATAGCATTCCCCACACAAAATAATCTATATACAATTTTGAAACTCGTACTAGAACTACTACGATCTGTCCACTATGCACTACAACTGGTCTCACTCAATTTGGATACTCTAGGAATAATTTATGATTGTTTTAGCCGAAACACCTTCTTGAGACTAGTCAATAGGACTACTCAGATACACTATCTTCCACAAGGTGTATCTACAAATTTACGATGACCCAAAAGATGAAATTTTTACCAAAGATACCTTACTAATTTATGAGAATAGCCTTCAAATTTTCGGTTCTGAAACATTACAAAAAAATGTTTAGAGAGAAAATTTTGTAATGACTCAATTCGGGATGATTCCAGAACCCTATCTTAAAAGGGATGTATCTCCAAAATTTTAAGGCCTCAAGTGCTGAATTTTTAACCCAACGTACCTTGATCTGGCTACTAAATTTCCTCCAAGTCATTCCTTCTGAATCATTGTAGAAATTTTTTTTTACGAAAAATTCCACGGTGTCTCAGATGTAGTACCGAAACCCCAAGACCTTGAGCTCTGATGCCATATGTTAAGGACCAAGTATCAATATAGCATAGAAAAACCTGAGAATAAGTACTCAATGCCTTGAAAAAGAGAGAGTTTCAGATAATAAGACTCTTCGAGGGGCAACCTCCTTTTACCCCACATAAATGTTCAAGTACAAGATGATTCCAAACGAAAATGTCTCCTTGGTATATATAGGAGACTAGGAGGTATAATTACAACTAATGGAATAAATCCGACATAAATAAAGTAACATTACTAATGTAATATGCCCCAATTAAGGGGTAATGAGCCAATATTAGGGCTTAAAAGTGACGAACATAAATAAATGTCGCAATGTGACCAACATAAATACATGTCTCAATGTGTCCCACATCACCCTATCATCACAATATGGAAAACATTTCGTCACGTTGCAATGTGATCACATATCCAAACGTCACAATGTTACAAACAATTCCAAACATCGCAATGTGTCGAACATAGTAAACTTGCAATCTACCAAACATCATAATGTTGCAATGTGATGAACATATATGGACGTCGTAATGTGACAAACATTTACAAACATCATAATGTGTTGAACATACTAATTTTTCCATCTACAATGCATAGTAACATCACAATGTGATGAACATATACAGACGTTGCAATGTGACAAACATTTCCAAACATCGTAATGTATCAAACATAGTAGCAATGCAATCTCATAAACATAGTAACGTCGCAATACAACGAACATATATGGACATCATATTGTGATGAACATATATAGACGTCACAATGTGACAAACAATTACAAACATCATAATTTGATGAACAAATCCTTCTCATAGCAATGTGACGAACATAAATCTGTGTTGTAATGGGACAAATGCAATGTGATAGACATTTCCAAACATCATAATGAGACAACCACAACCCATTGTCACAATTTGATGTACACAACCTAATATGTCGATGTGACAAATGTTTTTCGATGTCACAATGTGATGAACATAACCCACTATCGAACTATGACAAACCTATTCAAATTCCATATCATGCAAAACATAAACCCTTCATCATAATTTGATGACCATAACCTTACGATGTCAAGTTACAAAAAAAATCTTATGTCACAATGTGATGAACAAAACCTTATGTCGACATGTGATGAACAAAAGATGATTTCACAATGTGATGACCAAAAATTGATGTTGGCATGTGACGAACAAAACTCGATGTCACAATTTGACGAACAAAACATGATCATCATTGTAATGCAGTAGTGCCATAGTAAACTATGGTGAACAGAATCAACATGGCCCACCATAATCAGATCCACATGGTCAGTGAAAGTCATTCATGGGCATGTTCAACCATAATAAACTCTAATAAACCATAGTCAACCATGGTCATGATCGACCTCACTCAACCACGATGAAGGATAACCATGATCAAACATAGACAACCTTTCCTTCCCAAATTCAACCAAGATTTATGGAAGTTAACCATGATCATGGTCAACCATACTCAACCATACTCAACCATAATCATTGTCAATTAAGGTATTATTGTGTTAATACTTAAATAATGTATTATTAATGTATTACTACTTTAGTAATGTATATATTAAGGCATTAATACTTTAATAATGTATTATTACTTAAATATGTTACATTATATATTAATATATTAATACTTTACTAATGTATTTATTAATTCATTTAATGTATTAAATGTATGAAATATTTTTTTTATTATTACTTTAACAATGCATTATTAATCTTTTACTTTATTATTATATTAATACTATAAGAATGTAGTAATTAATATTGTATAAATGTATTACTTAATTAATACATTACATTAATAATGGATTAATTAATTAATACTTTATATTATACATTTTTGTAAATTAATATTTTAATTTATACATTATATTAATATAATAATGTATTACTACTTTAGTAATGTATTTATTAAAAATATATTAATTTATTAATTAATTAAATTAATACACTACACTATACATTAATGTATTAATGTAATTCATCATCACGACCATAAGAAATCATGATGATCGTCCACCATAATCAACCACAATCATTAAATGTATTAATACTTCAATAATAATAATAATAATAATAATCCATTTTTAAGGTCACGACCAAGAAAACACATCAAATTGGTGTATGAGACCCCCTCAAACAAGGGACCCCCCTCCACAAAGCGATTTGATTGGTAAAATATACAAAGGTATACATACCCTACCCCCCTCTGGATTTGAACCTGTGACCTCTTAAGAGGAAATATATGTTCTTAACCATTAGGCCCACTGAGACTGTACTATTTTTATTAATGTATTATTACTTTAATAATGTATTAATACTTTCACAATGTGTGAGTTAAAAATGCATTTATGTATTAATTAATTTATACATTACATTGCTAATGTATTGATATTTAATATGTTACATTATGTATAATGCCTTAATACTCTAATTTATATATTACAACAATGTAATAATGTACTCATAATGTATTAATAGTTTATCATATTACATTATGCATTAATGCATTAATGTATTGCTTTATTAGTGTATTGATACTTTACTAATGTATTAATACTTTGGTAATCTATTTATTAGTGCATTTAATGTATTTATTGATCTATTTAATGTATTAATAATGTATTAATTTATGAGTGTATTATCACCTTATCAATGTATTAATTAATTAATTAATATATTACATTATTAATCTACCAATCATTTAATATGTTACATTAAACAATAATTTTATACATGTTTATTATATATTACATTAATGTTACATTACACATCAATGTCTCACTACTTTAATGTATTAATAGATTACACATTAATGAATTATAAATTAATGTATCAATATATAATACATTAATGTATTATACTTTAATATATTAATGTATTATACATTAATACATTAATGTGGTATATTATGCATTATTGTAATACAATATACATTAATGCAATGTATTACCAAATACATTAATATATTACATTATCAATGTATCAATCAATTAATATGTTACATTTATACATTAATACTTTAATACAATTATCAATTAATTAATACTTTAATTTATACATTTTTATTATGTATTAAATTATTATATATATATTAAATTAATGTAATATTAAACTATTACATTAATTAAATGTATTAATATATTAATGGTCATTCCCAACTGATGTTGACCACCAACTAGCAATAGCCACTTTATAAAAGTGGTTGATATAAGTCGATCACGTCGCTAGTTTGGGAAAATGGCAAATAGATTGATTGCCATATATCAACTACTTTTATAAAGTGATTGTTTCTAGTCAATAATACAAATAGGAATTAATAATAATCCATAATTTCATGAAAAAAAGACTTGAACTATGTAAAAAAATAAACAAGCAACTTTCCCATTTACAATTTGTGTATATATAAATGATTAAAAAACAATAATTATAGGAATAAAACTTCCACCTAAATAAAAGGATATCTACTTTTCAATATATATATATATATATATATATATATAACAAACGACCAAAAACAAAAGCATGATTTCCCTTAATCGTTGTCTTTTCTTAAAACTTGCAATGTATACTATCAGTACCACAACGTCAGCCTCTTGAATTATCCAACAAATCCTATGGCTCATTCATAACTCATGTAGGAGATATATATCGAATATGTTATACCAAGTAATGTTCTTATTAGTCCCTTCCCTTTGGGTTGCATGGATTAGTCCTTTTCCTTTGGGTTGCATGGATTAGTAGTAATAGAATTTTCCATGTTGCATTAATAGGGCACGGAAACCAAGTAATTAAACCAAAGTTTTAAGAGTTAAATGCATATTTGCATGTAACATTTGGTTTTTAGGCCAAATTTTTAAATTTGAATTCTTATTTGGCCTCTTCTTGAGGCATACCTTAATCCTATGTTAACTTAAAATCACTTTCAAATTCATATTTGATGAGTAAAGTTGACGAAGTCAAGTAATGATAAAAGTAAGTCTAGCATTACTTCTTGGCATTAAATGTTAAGTCCTCTTTAACCATCTTAAATATTGGAATGTCCAAGAGCCACCTTGTCACACCCTACTTATATTTGATAGTTCGCATGCTATCCATGTGTTGTGGCAGTGGTGATCCGCATGCTATCCATGTGTTGTGACATATGCTACACTGCTCTGCACGGGTACATGCCACGAAAAAATGCTCCTGCAACTCAATTTTTGGGTCACTTTTTCCCTGCATTATCTGTACATTTCATAGTTTCATGTTTGTAATACGATTTCCTTTCACATTATTTCTCTGGAGTTGAATCGCCAAGAATTTATGTTGTTTTCTTTGCTTGAGTTTCTTGAGTTGTGTGACTGGACCTTTGATGGAAGTTTGGAGCCACAATTTTGGAGCTCTGATGGAAGTTTGGAGCCACAATTTTGATGAAAGCATGCATATGCAAAGACATATATATATATTTTAAGTTACCAGAGATATATATTATATGTTACCAGAGATAGATATATTATTCGGTCTAACTTATATGAACATATATTATGCAAGTTAACAAAACTCATTAAAAAAATTCATTATTTTTTTATACTTAGAATTGCATTTTGTACCTGGAAAACCATTCAGGAAAGTTGAAATATCACCCACAGCTAGTCGATTTCTCCTCCTGTTTTTAGATGAAACTACTTTTATACATAAACCGGGTAAATACATAATTCATGCCAAGTTCAAATATTTGTTATCGTAAAATATGTTGTAAGTACGACTCAAATTTCATGAAACTCTATGAATTTACCACAAATGTTTTCCATTTAACACAATCTTGCATAAATTTCTTTTGGAATCCCCCTCACACCATTCATAAGAAAAAAATTACGGTACTGGCACGTCTTCTTGTTTCCAATTTACAAGTCCAAGGAAAGAGTATCAACTACGACAATATTATCTTATACAATGAATGTAAAATGGCACAACAAAACTATTATCTAACTATAGCATTCAATGGAAGAGTTAACCACTTTCGAGATAGCTACTAGCTAGTGAAGCCATTTCTTCACTGAAAATTGCGCTTTCAGGCGCATTAACGTTCTTTATTATTTAAAATAAGGAAAAGCTTCTTGAAATAAGAATTTGGGGAACAAAAAAGAAGAAACTCCATTAAAACAAATGCAAAGAAGAAAACTTCCAAAAAAGGGTTTTTGGTAGTCATATTATGGAAATGAATGCAAACAAAGCCATGGAGGAATGAAAAATAAGCACCACCATATACGTACCAGAATGATATGATCAATAGGATAAGAAAAACTTTTCTTCTAATTGTAGCGATGCATGATGTGGAGTTAAATTGATTGGGATTCATCAATCCATTTGCTACTGCAAATTTGAGGATTTCCCTAGCATATAAATAAGAAATATTCTTGTTACAAATGAAATAGGAAGGCAATGCTTCCAATAACTTGTTACAGTCGAATTCTTCAATGAGAGGAATTCACGACGTGATATTCCCTCTTTTACTTCTTCTCCCCCGTTTGAATTTTAAATTATGTGGGGATTTAAAGCATTTATGTAAAACCTAGGTACCAACCCACGTGTCAGAGATTTCGATGGAGTGGTCATTTCTCATCATCTGGAAAGAAAAAAAGAAGCCTTTGCTTGGACGGACATCCCGTGAGTCACCGAAATATTTACTCAGAAGTCAACATCTACCCATGTAGGAATCTGAATCCATGGCCATTCATCAATGACTATCCTGCATTTCACTCCGAAGCTGATTTAATTGAGATTGTGTATGGAATTTTCGGATCTAAAATGGCAGTTGGAGCGAGTAAATATTGAAGGATTTTTCCTTTTTTGTCGTATTTTCTAGCTATATGTGGTAAAACTGATAAATCTCATCGCATTTTGCAGGGAAAATAAAATCCATGGGCTGCAATGGCAGTTTTCTCGGTAAAACCTCCAAATTTAGTAGCAATTCATCCACATTAGGCAACAAACACTCCAAATTCGACAGAACGCCGACCATTAATGTTGTAGGACACTGCATGATCCCCATCCAACGATGCAAAAAGGCCCTTCGAATTTTGGACTAGAAAGTGGTGGTCAAGGGGTTCTTTGATACAAATGGAAACAATGGTGTTGATATGTTGTTTTTCGAGCAAGAGATTCAAACCCAACAAAATCAACCATGATTATTATGATAATATGGTGAGCAATAGTTTACAGGATTTGAAGGTTCCTCTGCATGAGTTTGAACTTGTTCCATTGCTTTTACAACTCGTCCATTCTCGCAACCCTAGAGAAAACGTGTGCACCTACAAATAACACTTGTCTGTTTTCATGAAACATGTGCTAGGTTGTTGCTCCCAACTTTTATCCCTTTGATGGGTTACCTTCATAGCTTCCAATTCCACCTGAAAGAAGTTTCACTTTAATGGGATACTATCAGAGCTTTCAATTCCACCTCACACATGTTCCATTGAAACATATTACACTTCCTGGGCAGAAACAAAAACAAAAAATTCACATGCTTGTAAATTATCCAAGTTTATATTTCTCTTCGTGTGGAAGCCAACTTATAAGAATTATGTTAACATTTCACCCACTTTGTATCAGGGTTCACAATCATTTGAGTATGGGACCACTAATAATTATTGGTATTAGTTGCATTCTCCTAGAGCCGGCGTCAACGAGATCATGCTAATGCTTTATTTTTTTCTTCCTGTGGTATCCAACTTATAAGAATTGCATTAACATTTCACCCAATATGTATCAGGGCCCACAAGAATTTGAATATGGGACCACTAAGATTTATTGGTATTAGTTGCAAGATCTCATGCTAATTCTTACTAGGACCCGTCACAAATGTTTCGATCAATGCAAGCAATTGAACCTTCCCATTCACATTCATTATTACCATAGAAAAAAATATGGCAGGAACGATGCGCTCACCATTATGCATGCCAACACATCACCACATAATGGAACAATTCATAACCAGAAAGAACCACCACTAAATTTCAGAGTTTCATGTCCGAGGCTTATTTCTTCTTTTACTAGTACTTTCTTAAATAAATTATACTTATTTCTTCTTTATAAGAACATTTTTTCTAATAAATTGATCTCTTGTAACTTTCCATAAAGTGTAATAAACTTACATTTTTGGAGTTTAGGAAAATAAATAAATGATCATTCTAATTACAATAGTAAAAAAACACATGCAGGTATTTCAGAATTCAATGTGTTAAAGGATCTACGTGGGCTCACTGAAAATCCTGCACGTATTTCACAATTCAATGCATTAAAGGATCTGTGGAGGCACACTAAAAATACCTGCACTTATTTCACAATTCAATGCTTCACAATTCAATGCATTATATTTACGTTTTGAGCAGGGGGTATCGGTTTTATTTCCTTATGAGGACCAGCCAATGTATCCGCAAATGCCTTTTTCTAGAAATTAATATTGCAACTGACCAAATACACAGGATTATATGGTTAGTAATAAATAAAACTGACCAAATACACAGGATTATATGGTTAGTAATAAATAAAATACCTAGTTAGTGTTTTAGGTATGGGTTTGAGTAAGGATTAACATATGAGATAGTTTCACCATATACAATTTTAATGATTGTTCAAGTCCCCTTGTTAGGTTCTGTTCATAATAATTATATATATATTGATGCCATAGATTTTTGTCAAAGCTTAAATGAACTCATAATTACTATCATCAATATTTCTCAGAGCTTGCATGAGTTTTGTGGAATTTTAAATGAACTTGCAACTATTTCCACCAACTATCCTCAGAGTTTGCATCAATTATCTCCAAAAAAAAAAAAAAAAAAATCTTAAAAATACTTACAAAATCTTGAATAAGCATGATTTGAATATAAATTCCTTTAGTAATACGCATGTCTTTCACATATGCTCCCTTGTAACAGTAACACACATCCACTGCACTAAATCTAAATCATGCGAAGGCATTGAGTTGTAAACTAAATCCAATGTATGTGATCTCAAAAGATTTAACCTACCACTTAGGGCAGGGGCTTGCTGCTTTGCAGTTCACCTTGTTTGGATAAGAAATTGTGAGCATGTGCAAGCTGATACTTAGTTTTTCCATATGTGATCTATTTCAAGTTACGATGAATTTTAATATTTCATGATGAATGTATAAAACTCAATCTAAGAACTCTTAAGTGACTTCATAAAGTTGGTGATCTTGTTCTCTTAATATTTTAGTAGCTATTTATTGATTCTGTCATGGTTACTAGACATTATATCTCTTATTACTATTTACAAGAGTTGAGTTAATATTCATATTTCCCTCATATGTTATTATTTAAATACAAACCGTGCTTAGTTTAATTAGCTCGTATGCTTTCGACATTTCAAATAACAATTTTGAAACTTTTAGGAAATATGACAACAATGAATCAACAATATTTTATTTCCTTTCATGTCAGGATTTTTTTAAATGAAGTTATAAGTAGACAATTCATTAATGAGATCTTAATTATGGTAAACAATTGATTTTTATATATATATAATTTCAAAGGAAATCAAAGTACATATAAAATGGCATGTGCAAGGTAATGATGATATCTCATAAAGAGTTAGTGATAATGGAAACATTAAAAAATAACAATTTCTTAACTTGGATGGAGTATTCAAGGAATTTTTACAATGAATTTAAATATGGTGTAAAAAGATAAAACTTAGGAAATTAAATTAACTTTCGGAATATAGAACTATTATTCATAGAAATGGTGAATAAGTGTTTGGAATTTGAGTCTTTTTAACAATGGTATATTTTTGTTTTCTAGCAAAATATAAGGCATATGTCTCCATTGGTGTAGGTGTTGAGTACCTTAAGGATTGAATTTTAGAGAACCCATTTCTCTAGTGCGATGTATTTTTTGAAAATTTATAATATTAATTTTATATGATGATGATGATGATGATGATTAACGTCCACCAAGATCGAATTGGTCTATCGGACCTTAAGAGGATAAATGATTACTTGCGATTCTTTATAATTTTGTTTACGTGCTCGAAAAGCATTAAGATAAGCTTTCCAAGATCATCATACTTTTTTTGAGGTAAGAGATTATAAAGGTTGGTAGTGTGAAAAACATTTTGAAAATGAGATCTAATATGGGTATAGGCTAGACAATCTAAGAGAAAGTGCTTTTCATCTTCAACCTTCTTAGTGTCACAAAGGTGACACACTCTTTCATCCCATGGCATTTTAGGAATTGAACAACGCCCAGTTTCACTATGGAGCTCATGAGAATTTGTTCTTATATTAGCAATGCTTATTTTTTTCTTTACACTTGGCAAAACGGATACGTGATTTTCATCTTCTAAATTAGGGTTGATTAGATCCTTATAATATCTTAATTTTATTTTTTCCTCTAACTCTTCATCACACCATATTTCCTCCATAAATTTTGATTTGACGTTTTTTTTAATAGTATATTTATTCTCCAATATGGTGTCTTCCAAGATTCACCAATAGTTTATCCAAGACCAAGCATCTTTATGTCATCCTTGTTTGAATCGATGGTGGTTATGACTTGATTTTGAAGCAATTTTAGGAAGCCTTTTGTCTTCCATGTTGTTTAATTTGTTCTTATACATTAGGTATCTAGTCATATCCATGTTCTCAATGGGGGAGAGGTTTGTTTCTAAGAGGAGGATGGGATGGGGCATATTTCCTTTAATTTTGAGATTATAGGTTATAAAATTCTTTTGTATTTTCTCTATCTTTCTCCGAGATTCACAAGAGATAATTCATCCCCAAACTTCATGTCCACAAAGAATAATAGGTGTAACAAGATTCTCAAAGACGAGTTTCTTGTTATCCCAACTCCAAAGATCAACTGATTTATAATTGTTTTCAAGCCCATAATGAACTTTCCATCCCCCAATAATCCTTTTCTCAATACTATAACTCCAATTGAGGTTGTGGTGAATATCAATTCCAAGATATTTGTATGACGTCACTTCCTCTAAGTTGTTTTCATATACAAAGATATCATAAGGGATCTTATTGGATTTAATAATCAGGACCTTAGTCTTATCAATATTAATAGTCATACCCATATTGGAGAAAAAATCCTTTAGGATTCTTCATTGGTTTTCAAGATCATGGGGAATCATTTCCATAAGAATGATATCATCGGCATAAATAAAAAGATTGATTACTATACCAGTGAGAGTAGGACCGACACAAACTGTTTTTTCCAAGAAATCTTCTAAATTGTCAATGTATATGCAAAAAATGGTAGGGGACAAGGGACAACCTTGTTTGACTTCGATATTGCAGTTAATCTCTTTTGAACAGGTGGGTTGTCACCGATATCCACCTGGATCATTAATAGAAATGGAAAGCATAGATGTGAAATTATGATAAATTTCTTGAATGTTGTCCTTATAAGTTAGGATATTTAATTTACTATTTAAATCCTTTAAGAAAATGTCAACTTTACTTTTTTCAAAGCGCAAATTCCTTTGATTATAATAATTCTATTCAATGGCGCTCCTATGCATGGAAAAGTTTAGAGTTAGGGTTAAAGTTTTATGATTAGAGTCAAGCTCATGGTCATTTAAAAGGTCCAAATTTGTTATTTGGTTGGAAACAGGGATATCAAATATCACATAATCTACAACACTACTACCTAGCCCATGAATACAAGTCATTTAGTTGGAGTTTGGCCACGTCATTACTCCATTGCAAATTATTATGTATTGATAGCTATAGATATTGACCAACTTAGTACCAAAAAAAATCTCAATTAGGTCTTTAGATATTCTTTTATAGCTATTAGATAAAACAAGGTCTTCATCTACCCATAAAGGATTATGGTTGGAGTCATTACTTAAAAGAGTATCTTGTTTAGTTGCATTCCTAGCATTAAAGTCTCTAAGTAGCAAGATATTACCTTCATTTTTCAAACTATAAATATCCTGTTCTAAATTATTATAGGGACAATTGTTATCTAGATTGTTTTTCTTATAAAAAATAGAATTAATAGGTGAAAAATAGAAAATTGCTATATACAACTTCTTAGCATTGGTGTCTGAAATTTCTATCAAAATGTATTGATTGAGAGGGTCAATGTTATGAAGTTCAATGTGAGGAGAAATGTTCTTTCTAATACAACAAGATATGCCTCCTATCCCTCTACAGGGGGATTTTTTGTTCCATGACGACCATAAGACAAATCCTTCTATGTTAGGGACGTTAGACTCCTCATGCTCCCAAGTTTCAACTAGATAGATAATATCAATATTACTCGAGATCCAACTTATCATAGGACCTTTTCTCCATGGAAAGCCACGACAGTTCCAAAAAAGGATCCCGAGTGTCCCAAATTTCTATTTATTATTACCCTTCTGGTCTTTATCCCTAACAATAGCTTTTCGATTTCTAATTACTGCCCATTTTCCTTCTTTCCTGGATTCTTTTACCTTTTGAACTTCCTTCCTTAATTCAACTTGGTCTTCGGGAATGAGGTCTTCATTTATAAATATTACAGACCCTTTTAATATAAGATATTTACTAAGTATGCTATATTTATGGTCATTACAACTTACTTTGAAACGGATCAACCTATCTTTGTGATCAATTATTTTCCTAGCCTCTTTTCTTCTATGAGGTAAGTTGCATCAATTTGTGATTTATTATTTAATTCTTCTTTTACTATTTCTAGTGTATCCTCCTCTTGTTGTTCTTTTATACCAAAATTTATGAGGTTCAAGGATATTTTGTTACGCTCATGGTCCAGTTCAATTAGCTTATTCATTTCATGTTTGATGGGTTTGATATCCAATTTGTTTTCCATATTACTGAGGGTAAAATTGTTGGTTAGTTGTTCTTCTAGCTCTTTAATCCTATCTCTCAAGTTGTAATTTTCTTGAACCCCTCCTTCTTGGGTTGATTGCTTATGTTTTTCCATTTATTGAATCCTATCCTTCATTGTTTGCAATTCACTCTTGAACCCTAAGAATATATCCTCTATTTGAGTTTGAATTGTATCTTTAATTTTTTTTATCAATCATTGCCTTTAGCTCTATTTGGAGTTTTACGTCTCTTTCTTCACTCCTTTTTTCTAATGTTTCTAACTCAATTTGGATTTTGCTATCTCTCTCTTCTCTTGTTTTTTCTACTGATTCCATATAGTTGTAAAGGACCTCTAGGGTGATTTTGGGGGGCCTCTCCCTGTTAGGATGAGTTTTTGGAATAGGTGGTGGAGTGCTCATATTGAAAAGAAGAGAAAAAAAAGAAGAAAGAATTATTATTTTGGATTGAATTAATCTATGAAATGAACTTTTACTTATGAAACTTAAAATAAAAAATAAATAAAAATATTTAAATATCTTTACTATATATATATATATATATATATATAAACTATGAAAGTCAATATATCTTTACAAGGATGACTTTAAGGATGAAAATTTATTTTCCCTCAGATGGGGTGCCACATGGTGACTGCATGTCACATGGTGCACTAGAAGAAGGGGAAGTTAAATACCCTCACCACCAACACCCTCCCCAATTCATTTGACATGCCTTGCATTTACACTGAGCAGAGCATAGAGTGTTGCAATAGTCTAGCAGTTCTAATGGCGTTTCAAATTTGTTTTATGGGGACTGGTACGATGCCTCCTACTTGCAATAATTCATCATTCATTACCTCCATTTACATCACCTCACTAATCATTACAAAAGAATTTCCCTGTTGCTTCCCTTATCTCTTTTTTTCGTCGTGAGTCCCTAAAAATACCTTGGCTATCAAGCTTTGGCTCTCCCAGGCATCTATTTTTTTCATTCAATCCCTCCCAATCATTTTCAACCTCTCCACTATGAACTCTTCTCCCGACAGGTTTGGTTTCATTATGCCTTGTGAGAGAGGCAAGCCCAAGCATCGACCGACCTACTATAGTCAAGTAGGTAGGCACTGACGCACTCGACCTATCGATCTCTATCCATTTCCAAGAAAAAAACCAACCCATTCCCCCCATTATGATCAAAACTAGGACATGGAAGCTCAGGTAGAGCCTCACTTGCCCATCCTAGAGCCTAATTATGGTGGATGCATAGAGGAGAAGGATATTCCTCCTCACTAGGAGGAGATTCCTCATCACTTGTATGATGATGGCGGGGAACAGATGACACACACAAGTACCAAAGAGATGTTCATGATAGGATTTCTGGTAGAGTAGGAGCTTCCTTCTCTGTTGTTAGACTGCTGCAAAAATTTCGTTGACCCCAATGTGGAAGAACCAGAGATCAATTGAAGAAAATTACAACACAAGGGAGAAATACGTTTCTCGGTTAAAGAGACAATACAATAGGCTCTAGATAGGCACGTCTCACCCAGATCATGCAGGCTCATGGAGGAATACTTGGCCCTAATTTTAGAGATGAAGAGGGACCTAGCCGAGTAGATGTATAACCAAATCCTCCTCAACAAATGCATGGATCTTCTGTTTTATTCCTTATTAGGTGATCCCACAAAAATCCTCTCCCCGACATGCTTCCAGTCGTATGCCCTCACGATCAGTTAGGAACAAAGCCCGGGTTCACCTCATGTTTAGATTTTCTACTGTTTATTTGTTGGTCTTATATGTTTTGATTTTTTGTTACTATGAAACTCTCTTGTAGAATGCTTGTTCTGGTTTCCATGCATATGGAAGAATAGATGGCAAGCCATTATAGTTCTTAGACATGTATTGTTTTCTATGCACATTAGTGTCCATGCAAAGTGCCACATGTTCTGTTTTCCATAACTATGGAAGAATAGGTGGCGAGTCTTGATGTAATTTTTTTGACAACCATCGCTTTGGATGACATAAGGTAATATAATCTCTTTTTATTTACAAAAAAAAAGGACGAAAAATTATTTTAAAATGTAGAAACCTTGGTGAATCTTACTAGTCCTTAGTATGCCAACTATACAATGTTTGGCGATATTTTTGTAAAAATATTCAAATTTCTAAGGATTTTATATTTTTTGTATAAAATTTTGACTATTTTTAAGGAAAAATAATTTTATCATATAGAATTTGGGTGATTCATTTTTAGAATGGTGAATCTTTTTCTGGAAAACACTTGGAAAATTAGCCCATGGGAGAAAGTTATCCCCTAAAATTTAGGCTACAAGGGTCTTAAAATTATCAAAAATGTTTCGTTTTTTTTAGATAGTAGATATTATAGTGCAACTTATAACTCGTTTTAGAAATGGTTAAACTGACAAAAAGTTATAGAAGAAATAAAAGAGGTATGTGTTGTAGGATTTTGATATATACCAAGACAAAAATACATTAAAAACAGTAAACAATATTAATTTAAAAAAATCTATATATTTGGAAATTGCATAGTGGACTCTATCTATGTCTCTAGTTTCATCAACAATGGATTTATGTAGCCTATAGAAAAATAAAATAAAAAACAGAAATATAGAGAATTATTCATAAAAATGGAGTTTTTTTAATCTATTTGTATACACAACCACTAGGTTTTCCATTCAAAATCTAAATTAGAGGCAACCATGTGACCATACATGTATGATAAAGTTATTATTCCTGCCTAAAAAAATTTGAATTCGAAATAATGCATTCACATTTCTAAGAACGTGCAAGCGCTATAGTAACATGAATGCACTCTCCGAGAAGAAACATTCTCCTATTTCCTATTATACCTTTTTCATACCCCCTCCCTCTCTCTCTCTCTCTCTCTCTCTCTCTCTCTCTCCTACATCTACCCCTCTCTCCTTGTTAGTTTTATCCCCTTCCCTCTCTCTCCCCGCTTTATCTTTTTACCTCTCTCTACCTTCGTACCCTTTCTTCCCCCCCCTTCCCTCTTTGTTCTCCCCTTCCTCTGACTCCCTCTCTCTCTCTACACCCCTATCTCCCTCTCACACTCATATACAAGGTAAGACCTAGACATGGAAAGGAAGGGAAAGAACTGTAAATTATAACCTTCTACAATATCTACTGCAAACTGATATTCAGAAAAGAACAGAAAATATATAATGGCAAATACAAACATTACACAGAGTTTTCTCACCTGGAAACACAAACCAGGAAAACCAACATATATTATATTCATACATTGTGTTACATTGTTTACAATACAATATACACATAGGATCCAACAACATCCAAAACCCTAACCCAATGACCTGGATCAGTCCAAAACCCTAATTCCTTATCCGAAAATAGAAAACCATCGGCAAAAAACCACCTAAATATCATGTGGTCTTGAAAATATGTCGTCTCGGTGCGAAATTCTTTTTCATGGGTGCTTCCCCCGAACCCCCAGCGGGGGGGCTCCGCCCCCCTGCACCCCCCTCTAACCCCCCTGTGCGCCCGACGCAGATGCTCAAACACTACTACTCATGTAAAGAATATAACACATACCCAACATTCTCCCACTTGTTGTTTTCTTTGCACACAGGGGGTTACAGGGTTACATAGTCAACAATCCAGGGCAGTAATGCCCATGGATCCTCTACACCAAGAGAACTTCTCAGTGCTCACATATTTTGTTAATGAATCTGCAACATTCTTCAAAGTGTCCACCTTCATCAGTGATACTTTC
>JASDQU010227468.1:7690-23077 GCA_032191745.1 Picea mariana | reverse complement strand
CCAAAAAATGAAGAGATGCAACCTACAACATACCCACTGTAAGTTCATCTTATTTATCTCACAGTCTCCTCTCTTATAATACAATATTCACTCACATACAAAGCCACAATACAATTTCCTCATAAAAGAGGGTTTCCTTCTAGGGAAAAAAACCCTAACATAACTTCTACTATCAGATCTGTGACCTTATAATGAATGGTCCAGATTGACTATGAAATTGCAATATTTTACAAGACAATTTTCCCAAAAATTTCTCTTCGGGGGCACTTCCCTCAAACCCCTGCCACCACTCGGGGGGGGCTCCAAAATCCTCGCCCCCCCTCCCCCTAGACCCTCCTCAAGAGAAATGTGAGGGGGGAAGCCCCCCCACACCCCCTTGTCAAGTAATGGGGTCCAAACACAGATGAAATGAGACCTCTGAATCAAGAAGATAATTAGGCTCCACAACCAACAATCTCCCACTTAGAGACTGATCACAACAATTGATGCAGACTCTCACCTTCTCTCCTCGGGGCTGCTCGACCTCCCGGTCTAGGATTGTTCAAATCAAGGAGTCAGATCGACTCTTCGGGCCTTTATTAGACCCCAATCAATATGCACAGACCCCCCTTCATTAAAAGTGCAGGTTCTATCAAACCCATGGGCTCTTTCCTGGCCTCTTCGAAGAATTTAAATAACATACACTAGCTCCCCTCGCTAGGTCCTTTCCTTCACATATGACCTCGGGCTATGTCCTCATGTAAATATGTGATTGCGGTGTGGCCAATAGTGGTTTGATACCACAACGGTTTTCTCCCTGCAATTCACTATCAGTTGCCACGTATCCCTTTAGCAATATCGCGGTTTCAATTGCGGCCCGCTCTTAAGATTTTTAAAACCCGATCAATTTATTTCACCGCAATTAAGCGTGACTGTCGATCTTGTGATCTCGGGCTGTGCCTCTTGACTGATGGTTGATATCTACCTCCCTTTCTTCCTTTGCTTTCTCCTAGAATGCTTTCACCCGGAGACCAAGATCTATCGACTCGTGTCTCCCTTAGATTGAGGGCTACAATTAACTTCGGCTCTTCGGGCTTCGGGAGTTTCAAACTTCTGTGCCTGCTTCTTCCTGGAGTGGTTATCTTCCGAAGTGAAGGATCTGCTAACACCTACCCTTAGCAAATGGATGACTCAGATGAAATCCGACTCTCCGATGTTCAAGAGTTCTTGTTCAATGCACTCCTTTTTCTCCTGGAGTGAATTTTCTCTGAAATGACAGATCGTCTGCCACACGTGCTCCTCAAATCAACGACTTTGGTACACTTCAGGACTTCGGCCTTCGGAAGTCTCAACTTCACGCTCGCTTCCTCTCAAAGCGCTTTCACCCTAAATACACGATCTGTCGACGCGTGTCCTTCTGGATCTGACAGTCACGATCCACTTCAGCGCTTCAGGCTTTGGGAGTTTCAAACTCCTGCGCACTCGTTCCTCCCAAAGTGCTTTCACCCTAAGATCACATATTTCCTCCATGCATCCTTCTGGATCTAACGGTCCAGATTCTCTCCACCCATGTCGACTTCCTTTCGGAGCATTAAGCCTCCGAAATTTCAAATCTCTCGCCATGTATTCTTCGCAATGGACGGTTGTGATCTATTTTGGCCTTCGGGGCTTCGGGAGTTTGTCACACTCCACACTTAGAATTATCCGAAGTGACTATCCCCGAAGTCTTAGATCTGTCGACACGTGTCTCCTGGCGACCAACGACCTGGATCTATTTCAACTATTCGACGATTTCTCTTTCTTCTTAACCACAATACCTCCGAAGTGCTCTTGCTCTGGAGTTGTGAATCTTACACCACCTGCCAACCTTGACGATGGAAGGTCTCGATTGGCTTCGAGACATCGGGACTTCGACTATCCCGCTCCCTTGTGCAACTTCCTTTAGATCGGATGACTGTCGATCTTCTATGCTGAGATCCTACGGTTGGGATATGTTCCTCTCCTCACGCTCTTCCTAGCTTCCCTGAACGCTAATCTAATGGTCCATATTTCTTCCAACAATGGATCCATCGACTGTTGTCACTCATCCTCCTGAGCTTTCGATTTCTTTCGACTTGGAATAATTTTTAAGTATTCAAAGGCTTCGACCTTTTCTCCTCTTGCAAGCCCGATTTCCTGGGTCTCGTCTACACTTCTGAAAGTGCTATTTATTCTGAGCTTTTTGGTTTAGTCAGTTTTCTAAGGGTCTCGGCCCTTCTGCTCCCTTCAACGAGTTCTTGTGCCCTCCTAGAAACCTCTTGCTTAAAGCATACCTTGTTGAGCGTTTTCTCCAGAGTGTTCAACAACTTTGCGAGTATCTTCCTTTGATACTCTTCTCTTTGAACTCGATAGAGTTCTCCTTGTGCACACTTGCGCCTGCTCGATGCCCACCTAGCAGAGTTCTACAGATTTCTCAATGACTATGTCTCTCTGTGCTTCCTCTGCACAGTTTACCCTCCAAGGTATTCAACAACCTTGAGGTTTCCCATTATTTGTCATCGCTCAGGTATGCTCCCTTGGCACGTTCTTTTCTGAATCCACAGAGTTCAGATGCACACTCCTTGTGCTGGCTACATAACCTCCAATGCTCTGTTGTGCACTCCTTGCATAGCCTAAAGAATCTAGAACAATATTATGTACTCAATCAAAGGTAGATAAATCTATCTTCCTACTGCAGATGAAACCTATCACACATCTACAACATACATTCATGAAACGCATAAACAACCACGTGTAGAAAAGACTGTTGTCTTTTCATTGATATGAAAATCTGATTATAATATGTGCAGGTTGGACTACTACAGAGTCTCATCTCTCTCAAGTTCTCTCAAAGAACTATTCTACCTCCTATTCAGTAACCTAATCTTTAGCAGTCCCATTTGGGCATACAATGCATCTACATATACAAGAAGGTTCCTAGGTTTCTCTCTCACTACCTCTATTCTTGAAAGAAGCTAACTACTACTTAAGTTTTGTTACATTAAAGTCTAGAAGTGAAACTCCTAGATCACTTGTGATCATTAAATCCCAAGCGTTTTGATCTTCTTCAGTTTTCAATCAGTTCAAGAAAGATTTGCAGGAAACGCCAGCGGTTAAGATTCCAAATAATTCAAAAGGCGTGCTAAGGCGCTGAGTTGTCTCTCCACGTGTGCCTCGCTGACGATGCTCCTGCATCATACTCCACTGCTAGGAAAATCATGAGCTCCTTCTCATGGCTCCCTCTGCTATGTTGTTGAGATTCTTCAGGGTCCCAAACCTAAAATTGGAGATGTCCACTTGCTCCTCTTCCTTGTTGCTCCTGCTACCCTGTAGGTCCTCTTATGTTCCATCCTTCTCTGTTGAATGCTTCTTGTGCTGCTTCTAGCATCAATCTCTTAATATCCTCTATTTCTTTGTCCAGCTTGTCCACTGGTTGGCTCTTCTCCTTCATCTCATTCTGTTGCATCTCTTTTCCATTAATTTCCAAACTGACTTGTTGGATTAGTTGGCTTTGCGTCTTTACCATTCTCTATAGGGCCTCCAGTTCTTCACACAGATCCACAAAATCCATGCTATATATTTCTATCTCTTATGTTGTAGGTTCACATTCTACAATTACCTCTTTCTCAACTTCTTGGCTGAAAAATTTGAGCCATTCCTCTGAATGCTCATCTCCTTCTGTTGTAGATTCCAATTTTATAGCTGCCTCATGTTCATCTCCCTCGCTAAATTTTTTTGAGCAACTCCACCGAATGCTCTTCTTTCTCCATCTCTTGGGCACATTGTGATGTGTGCTCTTTCTCCTCCTCACCAATTTGATCAATCTAACCCTTCATGTTATCTTCATCTTCTGTGGCACTAGTTGGCCACTCTGTTGCAGAATCCAATTTTGTAGTCTCACCACTGAGATGTTGTTCAACTTCCTCCTTGGACAAATTGGCTTTTTTCAGCTCCTCTATGGCATATATTCAACTTCCTCCAGTTGCTGCTTATGTTGGCATATTGTCTCCCTTTGCATGACTGCATCCTGGCAGTCCTTTTCTGGTTCTAGATTGTTCAACCAATCCTCCAACATCTTCACCTCTTGCTTCCATTGAGTGAGCAAGTCATCTGAATGCTCCTCCTTTTCTGTTGGGGCAGACACAATTTCTGCTCCTTCTCCTCCTCTTTGACAATTCTTGTTGGTTATCTTTCCTCTACTGCAACTGCATCACAAACACAATTAAATTTAAAACCGTTTGGCCCCATGGCCTCTCTCTTAGATTCATGTTGCATTATTTCCTCATGTGCAACACTTGTACTAGCCTTTGTTGGGTTATTTGGTAGGAATATTTGAATCCCCCCAATGGCCAGAACACTCCTCTAATCCTCCTCTGTCAATATTCTTTACTGATATGAACTCACCTATGAGCTCATCTCCTCTCCCTTGCTCACATGGCAATTTGGTATTTCATTCATGCCCTCCTGGCAATCTATGGGATATTTTTTGGATCCCATCTCATCGCCCATCTGTAAATCTAAGAATTTATCTCTGCCCTCCTGACAGTTCATGAGATCTCTAGATGATCTCATCTCCTCGTCATCACTGATGTTCCTCCCAATCTCTGGTTCACAGATGTGAATCACTTTCTCCTCTATGCCACTGAGGTTTTCAACATGCCTCAATCATTTCCTCACTACTTGTTGTTGCCTTCTGGATGACAACTTCTGGCAGGCCACTTAGCTTTCCTCTTCAAAGGCCATTCATATGTACAGTGTATCTTTTCTTCCTACTGCATATTCAATGTTATCCTCTCCATCTCTGCTCTTATCTCACCGAGCTCCTTGTCAATTTTTTCTTTACTTTTCTATTGGTGGTCTTCTCTTCGACCATGTCCATGGCCTTCAGTAGCCATTTTCACCTTCCACCTGCCCTCCTGGAAATCCTGTGAGTTACTCTGCAATCGAGCACATTCCCAACCTCTCTTTGCAGCTCACCTGGTTGTCCTTTTCCTTTGACTATTGCACTCCTTGCAAGCAATCCTCCACACAAAGCATCAATACTCTGTCTCCCTTCACCTATTGTCTACAGGCGAACTTTAAACCTTCGATACCATTTGATTTTATCAGATTATCTCTTTTCACCTTCTCACCTTTGCCTACGATATGCAGAAATTTTTTTAAGCTCTGATACCACTTGATGGTATCAGAGTATCTCCTTTATCTCCTTCGCCTGAAATCTACAGACGAAATCATGCTTTGATACCACTTGATTCATACCCCCCCCCCTTCTCTCCTTGGGGTTGCTCGACCTCATGGTCTAGGATAGTTCAAATCAAGGAGTTAGATAGACTCCTCGGGCCTTTATTAGACCCCAATCAATCTACACAGATCCCCCTTCCTTCAAAGTGCAGGTTTTGTCAAATCTGCAGGTTATTTCCTGGCCTCTTTGAAGAATTTAAATAACAGACACTATCTCCCCTCGCTAGGTCCTTTCCTTCACATATGACCTCGAGTTGTGTCCTCACGTAAACACGTGATTGCGGGGTGGCCAAGAGTGGTTTGAGACCACACCTATTTTCTCCTCGCATGTCACTATCAGCTGCCACGTATCCCTTTGGAAATACCGTGGTTTCAATTGCGGCCCTCTCTAAGGTTTTTAAAACCTGATCAATTTATGTCCCCACAATTAAGCGCGCCTTCAATTTTGTGATCTTGGGCGGTTCTTCTTGACTGACGATTAAGATCTGCCTCCCTTCCTTCCTTCACTTTCTCTTGGAATGATTTCACCTAGAGACCAAGATCTATCGACATGTGTCTCCCTCAGATCGAGGGCTACGATTAACTTCAACTCTTCGGGGTTCAGGAGTTTCAAACTCCTACGCCTACTTCTTCCCAGAGTGGCTATCTTACGAAGTGGAAGATCTGATGACACTTTCCCTCAGCAAACAGATGGCTCATATGAACTCCGTCTCTTCGGCCTTCGGGAGTTCTTGTTCAACACACTCCTTTTTCTCCCGTAGTGACTTTTTTCGAAAATGGAAGATCTTCTGCCACACGTCCTACTCAAATCAACAGCTCTGGTCCACTTCGGGAATTTGGCCTTCAGAAGTCTCAACTTCATGATCACTTCCACTTGGAGCGCTTTCACCCCAAATACACGATATGTTGACGCGTCTCCTTCTAGATCTGACAGTCATGATCCACTTCGGTTCTTTGGGCTTCGGGGGTTTCAAACTCCTGCGCACTCGTTCCTTCCGGAGTGCTTTCACCCGAAGTTCACAGATTTCCTCCATGCATCCTTCTGGATCTGACGATCCATATTCTCTCTGCCCACGTTGAATTCCTTTCGGAGCGTTAAGCCTCTGAACTTTCGAATCTCTCGCCACGTATTCTTCGTAATAGACGGTTGTGATCTATTTTGGCCTTCAGGGCCTCGGGAGTTCGTCACACTCCGCACTTGGAATTCTCCGAAGTGACTATCCCCAAAGTCTCAAATCTGTCGACGCATGTCTCCTGGCGACTAATGACCTGGATCTATTTCAACTATTTGGCGATTTCTATTTCTTCTTAACCACAAGACCTCTTAAGTGCTTTTTCTCTGGAGTTGTGGATATTACTCCACCTGTCAACCTTGACGATGGACTGTCTTGATTGGCTTCAAGACTTTGGCTATCCCTCTCCCTTGTGCAGCGTCCTTTAGATCGGATGACTGTTGATCTTGTGTGCTGAGATCCAACGGCTGGGATATGTTGCTCTCCTCACGATCTTCCTTACTTCCCTGGATGCTAATATAACAGTCCAGATTACTTCCAGCAATGGATTCGTTGGCTATTGTTGCTCTTCCTCCTAAGCTTTCAATTTCTTCTGACTTGGAAAAATTTGTAAGTATTCAAAAGCTTCGGCCTTTTCTCCTCTCGCGAGCCCGATTTCCTGGGTATCGTCTGCGCTTCTGAAAGTGTTATTTCTTCTGATCTTTTCGGTTTACTGGGTCTCCTAAGGGTTTCGACCCTTCTGCTCACTTCAACGGGTTCTTGTGCCCTCCTGGCAACCTCTTTCTCAAAGAACACCTTGTTGAATGTTTTCTACAGAGTTTTCAACAACTCTGCGAGTATCTTCCTATGATACTCTTTTCTTTGAACTCGACAGAGAGTTCTCCTTGTGCACACTTGCGCCTTCTTGATGCCCACCTAGTAGATATCGACAGAATTCTTAGTGACTCTGTCTCTCTATGATTCCTTTACAAAGTTTACCCTCCATGGTATTCAACAACCTTGAGGTTTCCCCTGAGTTTTCATCGCTATGGTACTCCCTCCTGGAACGTTCTTTTCTGACTCTACAGAGTTTAGATGTACACTCCTTGTGCTGGCTACAAACCCTCCAATGTTATGTTGTGCACTCCTTGCATAGCCTAAAGAATCCAAAACGATATTACGAACTCAATCAAAGATAGAGAAATCTATCTTCCTACTACAGATGAAACCTATCATACATCTACAACATACATTTATGAAACACATAAACACATAAACAACCATGTGTAGGAAAAAATGATGTCTTTTCATTAATATGAAAATCCGATTACAATATGTGCAGGCTGGACTACAACAGAGTCTCAGCTCTCTCAAAAAACTATTCTACCTCCTATTCAGTAACCTAATCTTCAACAGCCCCATTTGGGCATACAATGCATCTACATATACAAGAAGGTTCCTAGGGTTCCCTCCAACTACCTCTATTCTCGAAAGAAGCTAACTACTACTTAAGTTATGTTACATTAAAGTCTAGGAGTGAAACTCCTAGATTACTCATGATCATTCAATCCCAAGCATTTTGATCTTCTTCAGTTTTCAATCAATGCAAGAAAGATTTGCAGAAAACGCTAGTGGTTAAGATTCCAAATATTTCAAAAGGCACGCTAGGGCGCTGAGTTATCTCTCCACGTTTGCCTTGCTGACGATGCTCTTGCATCAACAACTCCATTGTTGTTGTACCTGTTGGACTATAATCCATCTTGGACGTGGACAATTTCTCATCTTTACCTTCATGATTGAAGGCCAAGTGAAACTGAGTAGGAACTCAGTTTCTCCCTGGTTGCTACCTTTGTTAACATGTCTGCAGGATTCTGGCTAGTATGTATCTTTTCCAACTTCAATTGTACATCATCCAAAATGGATCGTATGAAATGGTACCCGAGTTGGATATGCTTAATATTAGAATGAAAAGTTGAGTTCCTTGAAAGATGAATGACACTCTAGTTGTCACAGTAGAAACTTTTACTCTCTTGCTTCTTTCTCAATTCCTCTATAAACCTTTGTAACCAAATCATCTCTTTACTAGCCTCTATAGTAGCAACATACTCTACTTTTGTTGTTGAAAGTGCAACAACCTTTTGCAGTTTCAAAATCCAACTTACTATTGTTCCACCTACAGTTAAAACATACCTTGTAGTGCTTCTCCTATTATCTTTATCATCCACCATAAATTACACGTGTGGCTATCCCCATATGTGTGAATAATGGGGGCTAATGTGGTATCCACTTGTACCATGGAGGTCGACTAGGTAGGTCAACTTGTGGGAGGAATAAATTTAACATACGAGCTTCAATTGAGGAAATATTTGCACCATTGGAAAGGTGTCAGTTTGTAGATCACTGTTGAGAGTGCATGCACAATTTTTAGACATTGTAAACCCCCCAAAATTCCATTTAATTCTTCAAATAACTCTATAAGGTTTTAGACCCTAATTTTCCAAATTGGGACCTTCCACTAAAATTGTCATGCAAGCTAATTCGTCCAATTATTTCCACCCAGAAAGTAACAATATAGATGAAAATTTGTATGGTGATCCAATCTGGATCATACCTCTCCATTTAAGGAGGATTTGGGTCCCCAGAATATTTACTTAATGAGGTGAGGAATTTTTTCCTTTACCTTCTCCCTGGAGTACTATTTTGGTTTTCCTAGAAGTTGTCCTTTCAACCCAATCTACCAAGGCTCATGCTACCCCTGTCTTGTAGTTTTTGGACTTCCTCTACAAMATTGTGTCTTTTTCCAACTCTTCATGAGAATCTAGTGCTAATTCCTCTATGGTAGGTAGGACCTACTCCACCTCCTAATCGAACAGGGAAGGGTCATAGAGTTTCAAATTCTCCRCTTTCAATAATGAGTAAATATGCATGTACGGGTGTATACTGAGTTSGTAGGCATTATCTCTCACCTTCTCCAATACCTCAAAATGGAAATTTTTAGCACAATGTAATTCCCAGAGGTTGTCAAKGGCAGAAGAAATTGACATAGGTAACTTACCAAAACCACTTTCRAAACTGGGATCTAGCCCTTCCAGTTTCAGAGAGGGATCTCTCTATAAGATTTAGATATGTTYGCATTTTTAGATATTGGGCTAGTTAAAATAATCTGAGTTTGTTGTTTTGTTTATAAGAATCATCTGAAAGATTGCATTAAACATCCATTGGGCTATGGGGTCTGTATTAAAGATTAAGATCAGATACAATTTTTCATAATATTTCTTCACAGGGAAAGATAGTGAGAATGTTGTATCTATTAGAATTAAATGTGATAAAAATATAGAACAAGTGAGAGATTCAATCAAGCAAAGAAGCAGTTAAGAATTTCTTTACTTAATATCAGATGAGTAACATGTAGATCGCTAAAGACCAGAAACAGAGTGCACAAGACAAATTTTGTTCATTAACTTCCTTTAAATTATTAGAAACATAAAACAAAATGATTACAAAGTAAGATAAACATTAACAGAGCAAGATGAACATCACCAACATCCAAACACAAGAATCTTGTGAATAGACTTTTTATTACTGGTCTATCTTCTCAAAAAGATTACAAATATAGCTCTTTGGGCGCAAAAATCAACCCTCTATACTTCAAAGTGAGAAGTATTTATACAACAATTACATCTGATCCTGTCATTAATGACTAGGATATGGTGGAGGAGAAATCTAATTAACTAGATTACAAATTACAAAATAATAGGAATGCAGGTGATCTGTTTGAATCCTTGATGTTGATTCTAAAGAAAGTAGTTGGTGATTCATCAACTTGAATTTGACTATCTTCCTCATGCTGACTCAGATATCCACGTCACCTTTACTCAAGTAAAGCACATAGGTCTTCCCATCTCTTTTGACTAGGGATGGAAACCTTGAGTAACCTTCTATATGTTTCATCTATTTCGATGTACTTGGAAAAGGTAGGCTTTGTGATGAAGATGTATTTTATCTCATGTTGGATGCTCAGGTCCAACTGTAAAGTTTCCAGGAAATCCTTGCCAGTAATACTCCCTTGTATGCCTGCAAATTTGGAACCATATTTTGCTATTGCGAGGATCTTTTACTTGTAGTCAGATAGAGTGATGATCTTATCATTAATCACTAGTGAACCTGGAAGCCCTTTCTTGTGTAGTGAATCGACCTTGCTGAAAAATATCTACACTCCAACGTCCATTGTCTGAGATTTCTCTTCTAATTGCAGCATCAATCCTTTCTTGGTCAAAACTTTCTTGACCTCAAGAATGGTCTTTGTCATATCTTCAATTTCTAAAGCCTCTAGCTCTTCTTTGGTCTTGGAGTTTAAGAATTTGATGATTTCAGTGGCCTCTGTAGGCCTCTCTCCCAATTCTTATCTTATCTTGTAGATTTCTTGTCTGGCTCTTTGCACCATTTCATGATGTTCAAACACAATTTGTATGAGTGACCAAATATCTATAATTGACTTGTTTATGTCCATCCAAATATTTTCCTTGGCTTCTAACAGTGTCTTGGCCATGAATGTCTCCTTCTACAACGTCTGTATTTCTTGAGTGAGTCTTTGTGACTTGCGCATCTCGGTGTTGTAGCTCGACTAGAACATGGATTTCAGTTTCTGGAGATTATTAATCTCTTCTTGCAATATTTTAATCTCTTCTCCTTTCAGGGTCATGTCCTCCATTGACTTCACCAATTTCTCAGAAGCATATGAAACTGTCCCTGGAATGGCTGAAGGAATTTCTGCTGTTGTGGTTGTTGCAATTGTACTAACTCTTATGAGAGGCATTGCATTTAGTTCGATGACAACCATTGGCACACTCTGTTTATTTTCTTTGACCAACTTGTCTAGCTCAGCCTCCATCTCCTTTATTTTTGCATTATGTTCCATTATTAGCTTCAACATATCCTCCTTATGGCCCTCACTCTCAGCCATTTCTTTTTCTTGTGGATCTTCAGTGGCTGGGAGTTTAAGTTGTTTCCTCAGAGATGATATATTAATGTTCTTCTTCTTCAGTAATTCCTCAGTTGCTTTGACATTGGATGGATCATAGCCAATTTTCAGTACCATCTCCTCTAGGGATTTGATCTTATTATCCTTGGCTAGGGAAGATATCTTTTCTAGCTTCAACTGAGACTGGACATTGTTCAAAGATACCTGCAATTTTGCAGCAGTTAAAGATGTGTTTTCCAAGGTGGAGAAAATCATCTCCCATGTTTGCCTATGCATGTCCATTTGATCATCTGGATGCACCTCTTTTACATAAAATTCAAATGTTTCCTTCTTGTAACAAGAAATTTTCTTGGGATGAGGAACTTGTGCCTACAAGAACGCCATGTGCATCCTTCCTTTCTCTGTGTCTAAAGAAGATAGTAACCTGTGCTGTGTTGTAGATGTCTTCTTCCAAAACTGTGCATAGGTGTTATTAGTCAACAACTCATTCTTTTGTTTGATTAAGTAATACTTCTCAAATATATTAAGTCCAGTAGGCTCCTCTGAGGACTTAGCTGACAGTGTGATATCTATTTTCCTTTTGGATGAGGAAGTGGATACTATGTGTTGGCTTCCTAAGAAGACTGTTGAATGTGGTCCCTCCATAACTATGGTGGACTAGATTTCTTCTTCTTTAGACCTATCAAGTGTGTGGCTAGACTTGGTCCTCTTCTTGTATTCTTGGAAGTCTTTCGCTGACACTTTTGTGACTGAAGGAGAGATCTCTTTTCTGGATCTATTCTCTTCTTGTACCCATGGAGTGTTGGTATGTGAAATTTTGGCAGGTGAAGGCTACTGCTCTATATCTAGCAAAGTATTTTCAAGCTTAGGCACATGAACATAAGGAGAGATCCTATTTTTAAGCCCGGTTTTTGCTATAATGCCACATGGGTCATAATGCCATGCGAAGCTTAGACTGAAATTCATTTCCTTCAAAAGAATATTGGATTCTTCCCCTATAGATTTGTTGTTGCAAATGAAAGAACATATCTAGCCTTTGATCCTGAGCTGTTGTTTCCTCTTGAAAGCCATAAAGTGGATTTCATCAGAGTTGATCATCTATCTGATGTATTCCAAGGAAAATATTCTAATAGGCAGGTACTTAGGTAGATTGTAAAGAGGTAACTCACACCCATAGACCCTGATTTCTGTATTATTCTGGTAAAGATACCAATCCCCTTTTTTGGTTAAGTCTGACAGGTGCAGAATCCTTTGGACTTCCTCAATTGTTCTTGGTTCTATTCTGTTGTTGAGCATGCATACCACTGGATGGTGAAATTGGTCAATGAACTATTTGAAGCTAAAATCCGATGAGTTATTCCTCACTATTTATGTCCAGGAGGTCACTGGTTGAGGATTTCCATCTTGATCCGATTTCTGGAGAGCGAAGGTGAATTTGTCTACCTAGAAGAAGAGGAACATGTACACCAACAATGAGGAGTACCTGAACATTCCTTATGTGGAGAATTTGAATAGTTGTTCATGTGTACTGTTGGCTAGGAACTTACTCTAATCAAATTGTGTAGTATCATTTTCTTCAGTGGAGAAAATGGATTGGAAACCCATAATGGGCTCATCTACCCATTCATCAGAATAACATCCCAAAAAGAAACATAGGGATGAAATGATCTAGTTTCCTTTGACTGAGAAGATGGAGGAATGATATGGGGGATTCATTTTAGGAAACCGTGAGTCTTCAGGTTGTTAGGACCCAGAAATGTCATTTTTTCATCACATATTTTGCCTATTCAACCTTATCATCTCTAAGTTAAATGCCTACTATAATGCATGCTAAGACCTTTTTCCCCAGGTATGAATCATTTATCTTGCTTTTATATTTTCATTTACTTAGCATGTTTGATTGGTAACGTTCACATGTTTTACCTATAAACTGATTTAACTAATGATCGAAATGAATAGAACAACCAAGTATTAAAGAATGGTCGCTGATGTTACACCAGCTGTTATAGCTATGCACCAATCTTGGAAGCTGTTACAACTATGCGCCAATCTTGGTAGTTGTTACAACTATGCGTCAATCCTGGAAGCTGTTACATGACTGCTACAATAGGTGCCACCGATTCTACTGATACATGATTGTTGTAACAAATGCCACCAATTTTATTGTTACATGACTGCTGCAACAAATGCCACTGATCCTGGAAGCTGCTACACCTATTGTTATATGTTTTAACTTGCAAGATTAGTTCTAGATCTTGTATTAATGATATCATAGGAATAGCTTGAGAATCGGGGATTCTCAAGGCTGTTTTGATTTTGTTTTAACTGAATGACTCTGACTTTAAATAGCAGATATTTTGTAATCAGTGGGGGGAATTCGGACTACGAGAAAGTGAAGAGAAGTAAATCTTATTGTACACAATGTTTTTGGCAAATCAAAAGAAGAGTGGATTGAATTTCTTTAGCAGACTGTAGCCTATTTTCCTGAGAGGATTCAGTGAGAAGGGAAGCGCCCACCTTCCTCATAGATTCCTCTCTGTTTTGAATTCCAGAATAGTTGTTTTAATGTGAATGGTTTATCTGATTAAAAATTCTAGAATACAGTTTCTGTTACAGTCCAGTGCTTTCCTGTAGATGCGCATAAATCTGTCTCATGAGAATTAAAATTCAATTGCTGAACACTGTTGGATAATTGATTTTCCTTTCTTTTTGCATTAGATTAAAATCTTGTTTTCAAGTAAAAGAAAATAAAAGTGTGGATTACTTTCTTGCAATAAGTAGATTTCCTTCTGCAATTAGTAGATAACTCCATCCTTCAAAAGTAAAATAGAAAGTTAGATTAGAATAGGTAATCCAAAATTCTTATACATTCATCAATTTAGATTTCAATTCTGCAGACTCCAGCTGTGTCAGCATAATTGTGTTAGTAATAATTTTTGTTTCTTTTTTTTCCTTACTACAATTAGATTAGTGTTTCTTCCATAATATAGCATAGACTGTACACAATTATCTTGAAATAACAAACTTCCCTGGGTTGACAATTTATATTGAACACCTTAACTCTCTATTCATTTAGACAATTAAAGTGCCCAACATTTTGGCGCCGTTGCCGGGGAAGATAATTATAGATTTTTTTAAGCATATTAGTTTTTTTCTAAAGGAATGATTAGTTTGCATGAATTGACAAAATCAAGGATGTATTCCCTAAAATACTAACCCTACAGGTACCAGAGGACGTGGAGGAAGAAATCCTACACTGGGAAGACAAACATTTGTTGATGAAATAATAGCCAGAGCCGATTCTTCTTCAGGATCTCTTTTTCACCCCGCAAATCCTCTAAGAAGACGTAATCTCCAGTCATCAGAACTACCCATTCTTGAAACATCGTTTTCATGAATGGCTGGAGCTGAAGCAGAAGTTGAAGCTGAAGATTTGTCACCAACAAATCAACAAGAAACACTGGAGAACATTGAAGATTAGGGAAGTATAGTTCGAAATAGGGAAAATCTAGAAGAAATAGTTTATCGGATCAACGGTCGGGTAGTCACTAAAGAAGAGTGGGACGCTTTTTATATAGAGTGGAGAGAAAGAGAACATATGGACAATCAAGGGGATAATGAAGAAGAGTTCTACCAGGAGAACCCACAAAACAACGAAGATTAGGTAAATAATGAAAATACTATCTCTACCCTGGTTTTTCCTATTTCTGATGTTCCCACACGAGGGATGGCTCCTATGAAAAACATACCTCTCTTAGATTTGCCAAATTTTCATGGATTGTCTACTGAGGATCCGTATGAGTTTCTATTTGAATTTGACATTTTGTGTAGAAGCTATGACTACACTACCACTACACAAAAACTTAAACTATTTCCAGCTACATTGAAGGGTAATGCGTTAAGATGGTTTATGAGCTTGGGAGGAGAGAACATTTCAACATGGGTACAAACGAAGCAACTTTTCCTGAACAAGTACCAAGACTAATGCCAAACAAGGGAACGAAGGGAGGAATTGTTGAAAATGTCTCAGAAGGAGGATGAGACCCTTGAAGATTTTGTGGAACGACTCCAGTATAATCTACAAAGGTTTGGGCATCCGGATGTAAGTAAATACATTTTAAAAACTATGTTGCTAAAAGGAGTTAGAGAAGATTGTTTAGATATAATGAATATGCT
>JASDQU010227467.1:3295-14299 GCA_032191745.1 Picea mariana | reverse complement strand
TCAGAAAACACTGCTTCAACTTTTGATGATCTAGTGGTTGCTCTTGTTATAGGTCATGTAGAGAATATACCAATTTTCTTACCTTATTTTAATGATTCTCTATGTATTGGGGACATTCTTGTCTTTCATTTGATATCTGCTTTAGCATCTTCAGAATGGTCTTCTTCTGTTTTTAAATATGCCTCAGGAAGAATTTTTTTTTTTTTTTTTTCCATTTGGGTCTCTTACCTCTGTTGGTCCTCATCACCCTGATATCAACCATTTATTCTTTAACATGGGTTTCATCAATTGAAATATTTTGTTTCTGTGTAACAATCCTTTTTCCTTTGCCTTTCTTCTGTTTGTTGGACTGTGTATTGGGGTTTAAAGATTGCATGAGCCAGCAGCAGGGCTTCTGTAATTCTCTCAAAGAAGACATAACTAAAGTCTTAATTAAGACTTGATGAAACAAAATTATCTTTGCATTGGTGGAGAGTGACTGCACTCTCTTTGGCATCTTTGTTAAGCTTTTGAGTAGAAAGTAAGGCAGATTTAAGGGATAATCACAATTTAGATGCATTAATATCCTAATGTGGTAGATATAAACTAGCAAAAATCTACCTTCACAGGTGATATACCTATGGATAAAGATCAGAGTAGTGTTCCATTCAAGGTCTAATCCAGCTGCGAGGAACTCCCCTTCTCCAATTCGGATTTTACTTATCTGGAAGCAGGAATTGATTAACAAACTCTGTAACCACATGCTCTTTCTTCCACCATCTTTCTCCTCCAACCACCAATCTGCAAGATTTAACATTTTTTTTTTCTATCACCAGCATCAGCATCTTCCCGATCTCCACCTCATGACCATCAAAGTTCAGTGTAAACTCCATGGAGACCTATTCATCGTGACCTTGGAAGGTAGTGAGGAATTCAAACCAACCAGCATCTCTAAATCTCTGCGCCATCTATGGATATGCCTAAAGAAGCTCGACACCCTCAGGTTCCAATACGACCACTTACCCATTTCTCTTAGGCACCATGAAACACGATGCTACAACAGGAACTGATCGGATTTTGAATTTAAAAACTTCAACTGTTAACACATAACAATTCTTCTGAGAAAAATACCTACACTTATAATTCAACACAATCAGAATGACAAGTGGTGGGTTTAGATAATGATCTTTGGGAATTGAATGATTTGAAATGAGTCCTTTGCGGGTACAGAGCAATCCGATCATGTAACGGTTTGAATCACAAAATGATTCCAAAGCTATTGTGGACACGTGAAAACTCTCAAACCACGATCTGTGTCATCATAATGAAATCTGGGTGACGGGTGCATATCAAGGCATGATTATCTTTGAGCTATGGGAATAAGGCTATTCCCGTATCACTATTAATGACTTAGCATAATTTGAATTTGTAAAGTTCAAACAGGCATATAAAGTGACACGTTATTTAAAACCATGTCTTACAACTCCAAACTTAAATAAATTATTCAAAAAAATGAAATGCAAACCATAAGACACTAAAAACAATGATTAAAATCAAATGAAAGAAGATAATAAAGTGCAGGTAGGAAGGTTTTAGGATTAGGGTTTCTCACTAAATCAAGACAAAATTAGAGACTAACACTTGCCATCAAACTTCCTCATATCGATCTTAGGAACGTGGTTGGTCTTCAAACGAAAGTTGGAGTTTCTCCATTCTGGATTGACCTTCCTTGTGTCCTTGTCATGAATTTCATGGGATGCATTTTCACTTTCAGGTGTCTTCTCTGTTACGAAATTGTTCAATACTTCCATGATCTCCTCTTTTAAACCATCCATCTTTGCCTCCAACTTAGATTCCATCTCTTGTAGTTCATCTTTTGTTACTATCTTCTTTTGTAAATCATTTATGTCCCTAATCATTTATTCACCTTCATCAAGAGTCCAAGTAGGATTGTCTAGAGGCTTATTTGGTGTAGAAGTTCCCTTTTTGGGTGGCATGTTGGCCAAGTATCACTTTTGAACCTTGATTTTGAGGTGGTTCTGCTAGACAATCTTTCTTCTGTTGTATCTCCCAAGTTTCATCCCTTATGGGTATGAAAATTTATTTTATGTAGTTCTTTGATATTTCTTCTCTACAATTCCATAGGTCTGATCAAAATTGGATGTGCCAACTGGAATTTACGGTAACCTCCCCACAACTTGTCGATTTTTGGCCTTTCTAAGAGATCTCACTTGTATAGCATGCCCCACACAAAATAATTGATATAAAATTCTGAAAATTGTACCCAAAATACTATAAACTGTCCATGATCCAATGAAACCAATCCCACTCAATTTTAATACTCTAGGAAGAAGTTATGATTGTTTTAACTGGAACACCTTCTTGAGACTAGTCAATAGGAGTAGTCAGATACCCTATCTTACACAAGGTGTATCTACAAATTTAATATGACCCAGAAGATGAAATTTTTACCATAGATACCTTACTAATTTATGTGAATAACCTCTAGAGTTCAGGGTCTGCAACATTACAGAAAAAAATTTTATAGCGAAAATTCCGCAATGACTCATTTCAGGATGATTCCAGAACCCTATCTTATACAGGCTATATCTCTGAAAGTATAAGGCCTCAAGAGCATAAATTGTAACCCAATGTACCTTGATCCATCTACTAAATATCCTCCAAGCTGTTTCTTCTTAAACATTGTAGGAAAAAAGTTATAGCAAAAATTCCAAGGTGTCTCATATGTAGCAGCAAAACCCCAAGACCTTGAGCTCTGATACCATATGTTAAGAACCAAATATAAATATAGCATAGAAAAACCTCAGAAAAAGTACTCAATGCCTTGAAAAAGAGATAATTTCAGATAATAAGCCTCTTCGAGGGGGCAACCGCCTTTTACCCCACTTAAAATGTTCAAGTACAATATGATTCCAAATGAAAATGTCTCCTTGGTATATATAGGAGACTAGGAGGTATAATTACAACTAATGGAATAAAGCCGACATAAATAAAATAACATTACTAATGTAATATGCCCCAATTAAGGGGTAATGAGCCAATATTAGGGCTTAACAGTAGTAGTAAATGGATACAAGACACTTGCCTCTCCCCCAACAGATGCAACTGAGAAAAGACTCTATAAAAATAGTTTGAAGGATATGAATGATATTCTAAGTGGCCCGGTTGATTCAATAGATGTCAAGGTTATGCATAGGGACTCTACAAAGGAAATTTGGGAAAAACTTCAAAATATTTATGAAGGAGATGCCAAAGTCAAGGGGGGCAAGCTTCAAACTTACATAGGTCAATTTGAACATCTAAAAATGAAGGAAGATGAAGATATTGAAGCTTACTTTAGGAAATTTGATGAAATAGTGAACGTTATTAAAGGACTGGGAAAAGAAATTAAAGGTTCAATAATTGTTCAAAAGATACTAACGTCTCTTCCAATGAGATTTGATCCTAAGGTTTTAGCCCTAGAAGAAAGAGCATATATTGCTATGTTGAGAATGGATGAGCTACATGGAATACTTACAACCTATGAAATGAGAAAAAAACAAGATAATCCATCCAAAAGGGAAGTGTTAGAACACGTATAATTTTGAGCTTTTTAACTTTAGATTTTTCCTCTTAGAAATACAAATTTTACCCAAAAGTAAAAAAACTTAGAGAAATGCCTTTTAATTTTAAAATAAATCCATTGGTTGTTATTTATCAATAAGGCGCTAACAATATATATCGTCAATGAGTTACTATAATTTGATTGAACGGTCCTAATGATCTTCAAAGTTTAGAAGTTGCCTGAGTTTTAAAAGAAAATCTTTAACGGTCGCTTCGGAGCTTCGCGCTTCGGGTATTCCAACAAATCTAAACAACAAAAATCCAAAAACTCCAAAGTCTCGAAGAAAGTCACCCGTGATAATTCCTAAAGGACTTACAGACACGTCATGGGACACATGTCTTTTAAATATTTTCTTGGGTCGACACGTGGCACTTATTTTTGACATTTCCATTGGATGATTCACATGTTTTCTAGTGACACGTAGTACCTCCCTTTTCTTGACATGTCATCAAGAATGATGTCATCTCTTCCACATCACTCTGAGAGATTTCCCTTCGGGAGTTTAACAAATATCGAGTTCACAAACCACCGAAGTATCTAAGTGTTGAAGTAATGAATATTGCAAAAAGTAAAAAGTGTTTTAAAGAGTTAATAAAACATTTAATAAATTAGATTAACCATGATTAAGTATTAATCAATCACTTCACAGTTTTGGACTTCGAGAGATTTCCATCCTGTCACATACAAAGCTTCTGAACACCGAACCATCGAAGCATTAATGAAATTTATGATTGATTAAGGTTAATCATTTCAATAAATATTGTGAATCACCAGGTAATAAATTCCATTAAGTTAATAATAAAGTCTTCGCCATTAGATCTATACGAAGACCGATAGACTTTATGAGTAAAACACTTTGAGTTTCAAAGTTATTTTACCATTTTCTATTAGCAGTTTTTCATTCAGTGAAAATCTTACAAACTTCTCTTGTTACAGGAAGGGTAGTTTTACTTTCTTGGGGATTATGGCGCCATGAAAAGTTGCAAAGAAGCTTGATGCATCAGGTGATGATTCCAATCCAAATGCAGATGTTCTATCAGACACAACTCCACGAGTTATGGAAGCCATTAAGTCTTGGAAGCAGGTTTTTGATGTCTTAGGGCATGAGATTATTAACTTTCCATATGACTCTGTTGAGGAAGACGATAAGTTTTTTTAGCCAATTTTAGATCGGTAGCACAGTTAGAACTGCATAAGATTTTCACAGAACCCAGAATTATAACCTACAATGATATGATAAATTGGGATTTGGAACATGTCGACATCCAAACCAGAAGTGTCATCAGCCACTAACAGACCGTCGTTGGCTCTTTCCAAAAAAGAATCTATAAGTAATGTATAATCTTTCCCCTACACCTAAATATACTTACAATGCAACATTTCTTCTATATTTTTAGAGAAGAGAATGCACTTAATGCAGTATAAATGGTCATGATATAAAAAAGACCTGGTGGGGACATCTGAAAAAATTCTGAGCCGAATCTCATGGTATGTATTCCACAACGTCCTTAGATGCTCATATGTTATATATAACCATGATGTTCTTTCATCTGTTTGGGAAAAAGAACCCTATGCATTTCTCAGTTGAGTGGGTAGCCATAATGAATGAAGTAGCCGAGAGTTATAACTTCAATTGGGATAAAATGCTATCTAATCATTTGGCCAAGGAAATTGTTGAGTATCAATCATCAAAATCAAAAGGGGAACTTTCTCCCTTTTACATGTTAGCATATATCATGGATGCCATTTGTTTCATGACCCCATTCCCCCTGATGAATTGAAGTTGTACCCCAGCCAGTTCTGAGCCAATACATTTCTACCACTCCAAATTATGGGAGGAAAATGCCAAAGATTTATTTTACGAAATCTGTCACAACGTACCACACCTGTTCACATAGCTATCTATGGCCACCTGCCGCTTAGGATTTCAAAAAATATTATGGGGAACATAGGCACACTTGAAGAGTGGTTCATTGAGGAGAATTTATCCTACATTAGAGTATTTGGTTCTTTCATTCCTCCTCATTCCATTGTACATTTTTTACCCGACAGGCTAGTGTGCAGAGAAGTGGAATACCAAATAGTAGCAGGAGGCATCAACAAGGAATTGAAAGCAGCTCAAAAAAAAATTGGCCAACTTTTCCCATTCAAGTTGGCATGTTCACATTGCTATATTTTGGTCATTCTAAAATTGAGGCTGCATCCCCAGAAGATGTCAAGCTAGTTGACATTGAATTCAAGAAACATGATCCACATAAGATAGTGGAGAATCATTTGGCTCAATACAACATGAAGCGATACATCCATGAGGATTATCATTATGATGAGATGTTCAGGGGAGTTAGATGTTATGGAGAATTTCAAAACAGATTCCAGACTCTGCCTCCTGACCAATAGGTTGGTTTCCTCAGCTTTCAAAATCATAGACGAAACAATTTACCAAAGATATTGCAAGGAGAGTCAACTCCCATGCCTTCTTCATAGGAATCTAAACCCACATGATCTGAGCCAAGTTTCTCCACTAAGCACAAAGTTGAATAAGTCCCAAAAAGTCTAGAAAAGTTATTTCAAGAAATAAAAACATCATTGTCAGGACTGAATGATCAACAAGTATTAGCTCAGTTTGAATCTTTCATGAATCTGGGACAAGTTGTTCCTCATTCAATGCCAACTACTCCTGTTGGCACCCCAAATACAACAGGTTAGGAACATTCCACAACAATTATTTCTCCTATTCTATCATTAACCCCTTTATAGACCAGTTTTGGAAATCCTAATACAAGAGAGCTTATTCATGTTGATGATCTTACTCCTATATTTCCTGAAGAGATGCCTCCCTCAATTTTCTTTTTCAACAAGAAACGAAAAGTTATTGTAAAAAGAGAATGTCACCAAAAGGATGGATTAGTCACTAAAAGGAAAAGATTGGTTATGATGGGAAAGACCAAGATGATCCTAAGTATGCAAAAGAAGTTGCAGATTCACTAAGAGATTTTGCCACTGCCAATCAATGGTTAGTGGACAATTAACCAAACAACTACAGCATAAACATCTCTTGGTGGAGAAATTGAAGAATGAGATACATAGCACATAAGAGAATGTTATAAGAAGGATGAATCAAGAAATTGCACAAATCAGGGCTAGTTATCAGCATCAAATGAAGAAGTTATAGGATAATCTTGAGTTGCTCTACCAAAGTTCACATACCAACAAAGGTTTGATCACTTAGCAGGATAATTTGACTAAAAAACTACATTCCAAATTGGTCACAACATAGAACACAACAATAGATATTACTACCTTCAAAACACAAGCATCAGAAATCAATGAGAAGCTGGAAGTTGTCCAGTAGGAGCTATATCAAAAGGTATATGCTATTCAGAAATGTTATCAGGCAATAAACCTTTCTGTGAAAAGTATTTATGTCAAGGAAAAAGATGCTTGTGCAACTAGGTCTAAGTTTAAGGAATTTATCATATGGAGGAAGAAAGATAATATCCATGGTCTCACTCCTTTCACACATTTTGAACAAGTGAAAGGAGAAATGGCCCTGAAAGTCTAGGAAAAAAATCTAGAGAAAAACAAGAAGCTTTCCAGAGAGGCAAATGAGGCATGTCTAGAGGCATTATCTTCAGTAAATAAAAATTTGATTGAAATTGAAGGAATTAATATCTCAGAGGCATTGGGGCAAATTGAAATAGATATGAACCAAGAAAGCTCCAAAAAGAACAAGGAAAATATTCAGTCCACTATCCAACAGATGAACTAGATCGATTTATTCAAAATCAATGAGTTGTTGCTGAATCCAAGTTTACAGTATCAAGTCATAACCCAGGAAGAAAAGAATATCCAGAAAAAGTTGCCACTAGTACAAAAGAATATGTTCGCCTTTGAATTTGATGAAAAGATTGAGCCTTCGAGATTCATGGTAGAATTAATGGACATGTATACCTAGTTCAAATAAAAAAGGAAATTGAGTGCATCTGCGAGCAAAACAAGGGACAAATGAAGCACCGACACATCAAATCAAAACTCAACAATAAATGCATGTTATTATTTCATTCGTATTGTATTCTATTTTTAGGAAGACATTGTGGGAAGTCCAACGGTTTTTAGTTGAGACCATTTTTGTATAAATAGATATATTTTAGATCTATTCAATGCTGCTTCTCACTGAATGTAAAAGAGAAAACTTTTTTTGAATATCAATACAAGTGCAGAGATAGATTCTAAGTTTTGTTCAATTTGAGTTATGTGTTTCCTCTGCATTTCCATCTCTCTGAGTTTATTTTTGTAGTTCATGAAGAGTGAATGATTACAATTTAGTAATACATCTACTGTGATCATAATATATCAAAAGTTCATTTAGTAACAACTTTTCCTATGTTATTACTGTTAGTAAAACAATACCTTTGACTTGTGTGAATTACTACATTTTTATCTCCTTTCAAGGGTGCATCTTCTACTTTCCTTCTAATGCAAAGAAGGTGAGACTTATATTTAATTGATACCTGACTTTGTTTTAATAGTTTTGTAAATCATTTCTATGTCATTTGACATTATAATTGTGACTCACATAATGAGATACAACATCTATATTGTCTTATCATCAATTTCATTTAAAGATTATTTATGAGAAAATTGAAGGTAGAAAAAGGAACTCATAAAAGCACTTCATTTAAAATATTTGATGCCTGACATTATTCTTTGAGCCTTAGAATCAATCTTAGGAACAACATCTTTTTGGCATCATTGCCAGGGACGAAGAAACGAAATCATTTTCCCTTGGGAGAATGACAAAGTTAAAATTTGGTATTTGATGGTGAAGAAAGATTGAATACGTGGAAAGGTTCATTTTTCACCTAGCGAATCCATTGTAGGAAAAGTTGTCCTTCGGTTGAAAGAACACCAGGAAAAACCCAGACGAAAAGTAGACTACGCCGGTTTCAGACCCTGAAAAATTGTTGAAACCAAAGGGATATCTCAGACAAACTTTTGCATCAGCAAGTAAGGTCTATCAACCTAGAATTACGCAAGTTAATGTTAATATTCCCACTGAAGAACTAAGTCTTAAATAAAAATTTAAACAAGTTCATTATGCAGAAACATCAACAAGTAAGTCTGAAGTTAAACTAGAAACTCCAAAAGTAATTATTCCTGAAATAAAATTTGAGATTGACTAGACCATCCCTATTTCATTGATGGATAATTTTACCAGTGAAAATAAAGAATCTATTTCAATCCCTACTATCATTAGTACACAGCCGATTCTTTCTCTTCCCGAAGTAAAATTTTATGTTTCCAAAAACCTTGTAGATTATTTTTTATACTCAGATTCATCACCTACTACTTCTCCTATATATACATCTGGTAAATCTGAGAAAACAAGCTCAAGTTTTCCTTTTCCCCCTCATCTAGATCTTCCATCTTCTCATGATCATTTTCCTGAACTTCATTCACACCATCCCGAAGTAGTCAAAATATCAGTAGATCAGTATTTTGAAGTTTTTGATAATATCCTATTTGGTCCTCGAATTTCGTCTCCTAAGCTTTCAATGGTTGATGTTGGAAGTGTTTGTGTCATAGGTGCAGGGGCCGGTGGAAAAGAAAATATACCCACTCAACCCCCTAAGATATTTTCCAAGGTCACTGCTATATATGCTCCCTTATTTCTTCTTGCCAGCCTGCATGACTTACCTGAAAATTACATGAAAAGCCTCCCTAAATTCACTGGAGAAGGGAATTTAACAACAATAGAACATATAGTCTTTTTAGATCAATTTGTTGATATTCTTGGTGTTGAGAATGAGGATGTTTACACGAGACTGTTGGTACAAACTTTTGAAGGACAATTAATAGATTGGTTCAGAGGACTTCTAGTAGGTTCTATACCATCATATAATGATTTGGAAACGTCCTTCATAAGGCAATGGGGTGAGAAAAAAGATCATATTTATTACTTAATCGAATTTGGAGCCTTGAGAAATAATACATCGGAATTAGTCCTAGAGTTCATTCAAAAATTTAATAAGCTTTATCACAAAATCTCGACTGAATTTAAAGCTTCCCAACCAGCTGCAAAAGCCACTTTTGCAGGAGCTTTTGATTATGATTTTTCTCTACTTTTGAGAAAAAGAAGATCCGCTACTTTAGCAGGGATGGAAGATGATGCTATAGAGATTGAATCAAATATGGTGGCAACTAGGAAGTTGAAAACTAAATTTGATATGGGAACAAGAGAACCCAGGAATTTTAAAGAACATGCAGGGCCCTCTGGATCTGCAAAATCTGCAGAGGAAAAAATGGATGAGATGGAAAAAATTATTAAATATTTATCGAACAAAATTTCTAGGATGGAAATGGAACAAGCCAAACCTGATCCATATGTTAGAAATCAATTCAAGAGAAATCCTAATAATCAAATACAACAAAGGAAAATAAAAAATGAGGAACATAAGATTCAATCTCCTTTTAAAACTGAGAATTTCATACAAAGAGATGAGGTGAAAAATTATGATGAATTAGATGAATATCCAAACAACCTCAATGATGACACTACTAAATTTGAAGGTTTTTGTGACGAATTTTTATCAGAATAGGGTCGTTGTTGCGACCAAGATGATTTTTTTTATTCCATCGGAATCGATTCGTCGGTCTAGCGACTGGGAAAATAAGCCTATACACAATAGGGAAAAGTTATCATTTGTCGGTCCATCCACCAAGATTAGTCGGTCTAGCGGCCCACTTTAGTCACAAGCCTTGCTAGCATCTCTAAGGAAAACATAACCTTGGTCACTCTAGTGACCATAATTAGTCAGTCTAGTGACTAATCTTAGTCATTCTAACAACTAATATTAGTTGCAAGAGCGACCAACACAACCTTTGAAAACTTAGTCAAGCGACCAAATGGCTATACAAGCAAAAAACCTGTGCGTTGCTAGAGCAACTAATGTTGGGGTTTTTGTTTTTTTTAAATATGTCATTCACACAAGAATAAGCCCAGACTAGCAAGCTACAGAAGCATACTTTATGTTAGCAATCAAAAATCACTTGCTGATATTTCCCAAATCACATGATAAGAGGATCATTAGGTAGAAGAGTTATTTTTAAATCTTAAAGTTTTAGAGGTTTTGAGAAAGGCTCAAATTCACATCAATTCAATAAAATGAGGATTTCACTTCAAAAATAGGCCAAAGGTTAATTTTAGCTTTCGACGGCTAAATGTGAAATTTACAGTGTAATCAGCCGCCAAAAAGCTCTGAATTTCAGCGGCTAAAAGGCAAAATACACGACTAGTAAGCCGCTGAAAGATCTAAAGAGTCCAGATTGGTCTTCTTTATGCCCAAATTGCTTTTTTTCGTTTCCAGAATCTGTGGGAATGATCTCAAATTAAAGATAAT
>JASDQU010227465.1:0-14113 GCA_032191745.1 Picea mariana | reverse complement strand
CAACCGACATGTATCACAATTTCCATGTCGATAATTAATCAATTTAGATAATTAATCAATTTAGAGGGGTTCAAAACCTCATATAACAACAGATCTCAGGAACAATAAAACTAATATCCATATAACCAAGATAAGAATAGCTATGAATAGTGACAACATAGGATGACCACAAAAAGAACAACATAGACTTACTAGTTTTGGCCTTAAAGGCTTGGAGGCACAAGAGATTGCATGTTAGGAACAACCTTTCTTCAATGTCCTTTTGAGTATATTCATATACAATGATTAGATTCAAGTAGGTTCCTTTAGATTGTGACCTACTCTGATCGACTCACATGCGGCTCACGGATTTTAATCTCCGGGATTGAAATCTTCGAGAGGAGGATTCAAAATGTGAGGACACTTTTACAGGAGGTTTTTTTGTGGGAGTTTCAGAGAGTGGAGGATGGAAACTCCTAGTGGATGGAGATTGCAAGGAGATTGCAAGGATTGCAAGGATTCCCCCTAATATGGAAAATGGTTAAATCTCGAGGCTATAAATAGTAGATCCCATGGTTCATTATCAACAAGTGATTGAACTAATACTATATATTGGAGATATGAAGGTCTAATATGCATTGTAATGTTCTAATCATAGTGTTCTTTTCTTAAATGGTGTAATGGTGTCTTTAGACACCACTTTTGTCTTTTAAATTTTATTTCCTCTTCGATTATTTGCAATGTTGACTTTTCTATTTCATGTTAGGTTCCACCCTATTTCTCAGTACAGTATCAGAGCCAATGGTTTGAAACCTCACCTGTTATCTGCAAACCTTGTTGAGTCAGATATATTGCGTGATTGAATCCGGCATGGTAGTTTTTTGATTGAAACTTAACAATTTATGTCTAGATATCGAAGATGGATTTGAAGATGGAACTTGTTATTATGAAGATATCAAATTACATAGTATGGGAACTAGACATGGAAACCCTGTTGAAGATTAAAAAACAATGGAAATATAGGAAGATTGTGATTCCAAATCCAACAAACAATTAGGAAAAGTTCATCGTTGATGGAAAGAAGGATGAGGCTATGGGGTTCATGAGGACCTATATATCGTGGGAGGTTGAGTTTCACATTAGTGAAATCAAATTCCCTCACCAGGTATGAAAGTAGTTGAAGTCGTTGTTCAATATAGTCGACGAGAGCCACATAATGAACATGGAAAAAGAGTCGATCTCTCTCGATCCTCATTCTTTTCACAGAATAGAGGACTATTTGGTGCATGTCAAAGAACTCCAATTGAAATTGGGTGAATGTGGAAAGAATTATCAGAATAAAATTGGACAACTCATCAAGCTAGTCTTAATGAATTTGAGAACACCATTCAATGTGATTGTGTCAACTTTCCGCACCAACTAGAAAACATGCAAGGAACATGGTAAGGACTACAGCTTTAAATATTTTTGTGGTCTTTTGATTATTGATCAACATATACTATTTGAAGAAGTCAAGCTTTGTGGTAAACATCAATCTCACTTTCTTAAGGGAAAAGACAAGTCAAATTACAGGGAAAGAGTATGGTTTGATACCTCTACACAGAAACGTGGAGGCCTGAACCAAAAACCTCATAGGTTTGATATCCTAAAGTTTTCTCCAAAGGACATAGGTTTGATACCTTGAATATTCCTTTCTCCTCTCCTCCATGGAAAGCCCTCATTATATAGGATTTGGAAGATAAACCACCATGGAGAGGATCACTCATCGGATCCACTAAAAAGGGATTTGAAAGATATTTAGGGAGAAAATATCTCTTAAGGATTTTAGGGAGGAAATACCTCTCAAGGATTTTAAGGAGGAAATATTTCAACCATCCATGAGATCCTCCACCTTCCCTAAAAAAATAGGAAACCAAATGTGAGGTGGACTCTCACACATAATTAATTATGTTTTCAAGAATATTAATAATAATTCATGTGCACTTGGTATTTTGTCCTTCATGTAATATATCCCTCCTCCAAATTGACTAGGGATTGTGACATAGGTTATTTCATGGTGTTAAGGTGTATGAGACACTTATATGACACTTACAACACTTAGGGCGAGGTACCTAGGTGTGCAAATTTCATGTGTAACACCCCTACCGTTTTTGGATTATATATTGACAAGTTAGAAGTGGTTTGGAATAAGTAGGTTACATTGGCCAAATTTTGACTGGTATAGTCATCAATCTTCTTCTTTACGCTTATGATTTGTTTGTTATGGTGAGGAGTCCCTACAATATTGGAAAACAACTAAGAATCCTCATGGATTTTGGGTCCAGTATGGGTATGACTATTAATACTAACAAAAAGAAAGTCATAATAATTAAATCCAATAAAATCACCTACAATACTTTCATATATGAAAACAACAACTTGGAGGAAGCGCCTTCGTACAAATATCTTAAAATTAATATTCATCACAAGCTCAACTAGAATTATAACATTGAGAAAAGGATAAATCAAGGGTGGAAAATTATTATGGGCTTGAAAACAATTGTAAGTTAGTGGATCTTTCGATATGGGATAAGAAAAAAATCCTCTTTGAGACTCTCATTGCTCCTACTATTTTATATGGATAGAAAGTTTGGGGATGTGGTATATCTATAGAGTCTTGGAAAAAATAGATAAGATCCAAAATAATTTTATAACTTGTAATCTAAAAATTAAAGGAAATACACCCTATCCTATCCTCATAAGAGAAAACATTTTCCCCATTGAGAACACTACTATGACCATGTATCTACTATATGAGAATAAGTTAAACAACATGGAATACTAGAATCTTGATGTGGAGAGATATTCACATTGAATATTAATGTAGAGCATGCCTTATCTACATGTTGACATCAATAATTGGTAATTGGTGTAGACATCAATGATGGTATCGCCATCAATGCCAAAGGGGAATATTGTTGGATCATGTTGTCATTGATGCCAAAGTTTTGATTATTTGGGAGATTGTTGGATCATGTGTCATTGATGCAAATGGTTTGATTGATTGATGTCATTTATTTATGTCAAGTAATTGATTGATTGATGATTGATGAACAATGTATATGCACATTCCTTGATGAGAATGATATATGTCAAAGTGGAAACCAATTGATAAAGATGGATCACTGATATAATGTACAGATGAAGATGGATCAATGAGTTGTCACGATGCATAGTTTGTTTGATGAAAAGATGACTCATCATGATTTATAAGGTGGACAAATGGATGAACTCCAAAGTGGTCCCCTTATGGTGGCAGCCCTCATGGGAAGATGCTTTGCAGATTGAGTTATCCTAGAAGAATGGTTGAAGGAACCATGTTTGTATGTGAAATAATGAAATGAAGATCAATGAAGTTGTTGGTGAAACTATCCTAGATGGATATTGCTTGTCATGCCATTTCTGGTGGTATGTGGAATGTCACATAACTCCTCACGGTTTGAGAGTTATGGCCTTATGAAGTTGAAGGACCCCCATATGATGGCTTGAAGCCCCAAAAGGTCAAAGAAGTCAAAGTTCTTGAAAAGAAGAAATGATTATTCAAATAATAAAGTAAGGTGATAAAATCAAGAAGGAATATTTAAATGATAAATAATGGAGAACTTTCTATTCATGGAAAGTGGTTAACCCTAATATAAGGAATACAGGTTAAGTGACCTAGAAATGGGTTAATTGACCTAAAAATGGGTTAAGTGACCTAGAGGATGAAAGTATAAATAAGATATCTATGGTCTCTTGAAGATCATCCTTTTTTGGAGATCGATGGAGAGATTCTTGTGAATATATTTTGGAGTATTGATGGAGAGCCTCTTGTGAGAGCATCTTTGGTATGGATCTCTTGAGCATGATTGAAGATTTATTCTAAGAAAGAGAGCGTGAGGAGGATCTCATGGACGCATCAAAGTTTCGGAAATGTCGGAGATCTTAACGAAAAAATTATCGGAGCTTCATAAACCCTAGTTTCTGAGGTATACACAGCTTGTAATGGGCCAGGGCACGTACACACATGGGCTATATGAGGACAGGGTGCGTACAGTGGATGGAATGATGAAGACTTGTGTTTGAGCTGGTGCCAAGCTCTTGCATGATGAGGCAGGTTCTAGATATTCACTTTATGGGCTTAGATCTATCACTGAGACACTGATATGGTTACATTATTGTCTTGATGGATACTATAGTTTGATGTGTTGTGAATGCTTAGGGAATTCGTGGTATGGATTCTATGATGTTGTTCAGTTTGTTTGATTTGGTTGATGGAGTGATCAATACTCTTGTGATTTAGTGCTGACATGATTTCTATGGTATACTAGTTGTTTCTACATGATTGAGATAGCATTCATATTGATTTGTGGCGGATCATGAGCAAGATATTGGAGAGCTTGGATGTGTTGGTTGATGGCCAGATTGGACAGTCAGAGACATAAGAGAATGATATATTGATTGCAGATGATTTGAGTTGATATTGAAGGATAAACCCTAATAGCTTAGAAGGCATACATAGGCTGCTTTGTATACAGGCCGCATGCATATGCGGGTTGTGGTGAGCCAGGGCATGTGGACATGCTGGTTGCACTACTGACAGGTCCCGTACCTATTGACAAATTGATATATGTTGAGGATTTTTGCCTCATCTCAGTTGGTGCTAAGGGTGTAAGTTGAGTCTTTCATTATAGAGCTAGTACTATTATAGAGTTGTACTCTATTCAGTTGTTGCTAATAAACCCCAGAGACTCTTGTCCATAATAAAAAGAAAAATTGTACATACATCTTGTGTTCTTTGTGTTTATTGTGATGATGACTTGTTGATGATATATTGTTGATATATGCTGTGATATATGTTCACATCTAACTGGTTATAAATGATAACAATGAGTAATGATTAAAAGTTGAATGTTAGCTAAGAAGTTTCCTGCAAGAGGGAAGATTTGGGAAAAATAGCCCCACACTCATTCACTCCCCCTCTAAGTGTGGTAGGTGTTTCCAGAAAACTATCCCACACACTTGAGAATGATATAAGGACCATAAAATTTGGGTGCTATCTTCTGACAATGGTCGGCCTTGAGGGAATGTTTCTTGTAAGGTTGCATTCGAAGAAACACCTAATCCGCTTCTGCAAATTGATGTTCAGAGAGACCTTGATCTGCTTGTTTGTTCATGAGATTATGGGCCATGCCCAAATTATCTTCGAGGGTATGGAGAATAGCCTCTCAAACCGTAAGATTTTGGTCAACTTCCTGGACCTTCGAGACACCTGGTAAACATGATAAAACTGAAGGTGGATTTTGTCCATATACTGCTTCAAAAGATGTCATGTAGGTAGCTATACGGTGTGAAGTGTTGTACCACCATTCAACTAGGGGTAACCATTGATCCCAGTGATTTTGATTTTCCGATGTAAAAATTCTCAAATATGTTTCCAAACACTTGTTGCCATATTTAGTTTGACCATCAGTTTGGGGATGATAAGTTGTGATGAGATGCAATTGGGTTCCTTGTAGCTTGAACAATTCTTTCCAAAAATCTCTGCTAAAAGTTGGGTCGTGATCAGAAACAATATAATGTGGAATGCATGAAGTTTGAAGACCCGATAAATGACAAATTTTGCAACATTGGATTCTTTAAATGGGTGTTGAAGAGCAAAGAAATGAGCATACTTGGAAAGGCGATCAAATACCACCATGATGACTGATTTATTTCTTGATTTAGGTAAGCCTGTAATAAAATCCATAGATATATCCCTCCAAACAGCAGGTGGAATCAGAAGCGGTTGTAGTGTGCTAGGAGATTTGACTGCTTCTCCCTTGTTGTGTTGACACACATCACATTTAGCTACAAAATTTTGAACATCTTGTTTCATACCATCCCAGAAAAATAACGCTTGACCCTATCATAGGTTTTGGTAAACCTGGAGTGCCCAACTGTGGGTGTAGCATGAAGCTCAGAAATTATTGTGGATTTAAGTTATGAATATTTACTTAAATACAAACGACCCTTGTATCGAATATCATCATGGAGCCAAGAGTACCCTGGGGAAACAAGAGAATTGGACTGCAATTTTTGTATCATATGTGAACTTTTGGGATCATGTAGCCATTCCTAGAGAATGGATTACAATGAATCTCGTACAAAGAAGGAGAGAGAAAAAAGGAATCCTTCATCTTCATATTTTCGGGAAAGTGCATCTACAAGCACATTGTCTTTTCCTTTCTTGTAAATGATCTCATAATCATATCCAAAGAGCTTATTCACCCATTTTTGTTGATCTAGGAGGAAATGTGTTGTTCCATAAAATACTTGAGGCTTTGATGATCTGTCTTAATTTGGAAGCGTCGCCCAGATAGATAAGGGTGCCAAAAATCAACGACATGAAGAATAGCCAACATTTCCTTTTCATAGATTGATTTTTCCAAATTTAGTTCAGGCAGTTGTTTGTTGGTAAAGGCCAAAGGTCAACCCTCTTGCATAAGCACAACACCAATTCCTTTCCCTGAAGCATCACATTCCAGGACAAAGGTCTTTGTGAAATCAGGAAGGTCCAAGACTGGAGTGGTGCACATGGCCATATTCATGGTTTGAAAATCATGAGCAACTGCTGGTGTCCAAGTGAAAGAATTATTTTTAAAGAGTGTAGTGAGAGGTGCCACAATCTTTCCATAATTCTTAACAAACTTGCAGTAATAACATGTTAATCCCATAAATCCACTCAAACGTTTAAGAGTCTTTGGGTGAGTCTAATATTGCATAGCTTCAATCTTTTTAGGATCCATCTTGACGTCGTACTTTTCAAGAACATGACCCAAGTACTTAACTTTCGAGGTGCCAAAAGAACATTTAGACTATTTTAGGAAAATTTGGTGCTGAGAGAATAGATGGAGAACTCGATCCACATGAGCAAGATGGTCTGTCTAGGTTTTTCTATAGATGAGGATATCATCAAAGAAAACTAAGACAAAAGGACGGAGAAAAGGACGGAAGACATGATTCATGAGGATTTGGAAGGTGGAGGGGGCATTACACAAGACAAAGGGCATGACCAAAAACTCATAGTGGCCCTCATGATTTCTAAAGGAAGTATTAGGAATGTTTGCCTCTTTCANTATGGATACCACCAGATACGTATGAAAGAGGTCATCAATGAAAGGAATTGGAATTTTTTTTTTAATGGTTAGTTTGTTGAGGGCGTGGAAGTTAGTACACATGCACCAAGAACCTTATTTATTCAGGACCATGACCATAGGATAAGAGTAGGGGCTCATACTAGGGTGAATAATGCCTGCGTTAAGCAGTTCTCGAACCATTTTCTCAATTTCATTTTTTTTGGGAAAGGGGTGATGATAGGGAAGGATATTGGGAGGAAGGATTACTGGTACAAGGGGAATGGAATGATCATGAACACCACGGGAAGGAGGGAGTATCTTAGGAGTGGAAAATACCACTTGATATTTAGAGAGGATGGATTGGAGGTCTTGCAACAAAGAGGGTGTCTCGGTTGATTGTATGGCATGGAGTTGAGAAATAACACCAGAACGACCTTTTTTGAGCATCTTTTCCATGTGATGGGAACTAATGACATCAGGAGAACCAGTGGTGATTCCTTAGAACTTATATTGTTGGCCCTCCTGGTCTAATTGCATGGTTAATTCCTTAAAATCAATGAGAATTGGACCCAAATTTCTTAGTGAGTCTGCACCCAACACAATGTAACAACTGCCCATGTCGATAGAAAACATATGATATTTCAGGTGGTAGTCACCAATTTGGAGACACACATTTTCACAATGCCATCCACATTTCATGGAACCGCCATTGACAATCATGATTTCAAAATTATTTATTGCATGGATATAACAATGAGTTTCTTGGGCAATGCGTCGATGAATAAAATTATGGGTGATTCCACTATCAACAAGAATGATGAACTTCCTATGCTTGATGTAACCAATTATATTGAGGGTTTGGGGAGAAGAGAAGCCAGTGAGAGCATTTAGGGAAATGGATGATTCTACTTCGGGAGGGTCTGAGGGAGGGGTTATGTTATTGGGTTCAAGTGACTCAGACATAAGGGGAGTTTCAACATTCTCTTCTAAAATATCCTCCGATATGGCCATAAAAAGGTTTTTTTCCTTACACTTATGGCCCAAAAAATATTTGTCATCACAATTATAACAAAGTTCTTAGAGTTGGCATTCAACCATTTCATCCCTCATCAATTTTTGGATGTTTAGTGGAGCAGAAGGAGTAGTGGGATTTACTGGTTTAGTGTGAGGAATAAAGGAGGGTTTTGGGTTTTGAGAAGAGACAACCTGTTGTTCTTCCTTAGCTCTTTTAGTATCCTCCACCCAAATATGAGGCCGAGCCATGAGGAAATGGGCACAAATCGCATCTTTGAGGCCACTAATAAAACATTCTTGGAAAAAATCATTAGAGATGCCCTCTATACGAAAATCCAGTCGCTTAAAAGCAGTTATAAAGTCTTCCACTATTCCAGATTGTTTCAAATTTTTCAAACATACTAAATGGTTGGTGTAAGTGTCAACGTGTTCATAAATCTCTTCCATGAAGTGTGTCCTAGAAGCATACCCTTGACAAGGCAGTTTCTCTCCATTTCCACCATTCCGAACGCTCTTGATCTATATGGATAACACCATACCAGAGTTTGGCCAAATCATTTGTAATGTCGTACAAAGAGAAATAATGTTCCATTTGAGTTACCAAACCAGTGGGATCAGAGCCATCAAATTTGGTCACATCCACCAACAAAAGGCATAGGTCAAGATGAAAGTGATGGGGCTGAAAATTATGGGAATGAGAGGAAGTTTCATCTTTGGTATGCAAAGGTGGGTCAGATAAAGGACGATCTACAAGGATATGCAGCTTGGTGCACATCATCGAAACAACATATTCAAGATGGGTAGTCATGTCTTGTTTGAGGTCTTCTTTGATTTCAATGATTGATGTGGTGATGGAGAAATGCATGTTTTGATTGATGGTGGAAATATTGGCACTGAGCTGCTCACTTCTTGTTGGGTCTCTGTTAAATTTGATTGCAAGGTATTGAAGTGAGCTTCCAAGTCTTGGCTACGAGTATGGAACATGATGATGAGGGTACCGAAAAGGGGGGGTGGGGTAAAAACTTTTGAGGAAAAATGATAGGTATGAATGTGATAAGGGAGAAGAGATAAATCCAATGGAATAGGTCTCAAATAATATTGTAGTGAAGAGATGTCCAAATGCTTAACTTGGAATAAATGTGTAGTTATTTGGCAACTCGAACACAGTTGTGCAGCAATAGATCTTGTCTGTTTTATGTTTTGTTTTTGTCCCCAAGGGTTAGGTGTTAAAGGGTTCTACAGACAAGGGTTTTCCCTGTGTTATATCTCTTTTATATACATTCGGGGTGCAATAGTATTACTCGGCCCAATATCTCAGGGCATCAACTAAGGAGGCTAGACCGTGCCCTGAGCCATACTACTCGACTACCCAGGTACTAGAGAGTATATTCCCGAGTGTTGTTCTTGGTGAAAATATAGAAGTTAGGAGGTAGATCGGTTTATCTAAAGAGGGCTTCAATAAATCTAGGTTGATCCGTATACAGGTGTTGTCTGATGCACTACCACTTGAAGGGATACCAAAAGGGGTTACAAGGGTGGAAAACAAATGTGTGCTTAAGTACCACTTGTATTTACTACATGTATCAATCCCTCAACTGTGTGTTTATGCGCGTAAAAATAAATCTTTGTAGCTTAAAGATGTCGGAACACGTCTCTACCTTGAAAAAAATTAACCCACAATTTTCTGCCAAGGAAAGTGCTCTGATACCACTTGTAATATTCCAAACATAAAAAGTATGCATAACAAAATTAAAATGCTAGAAATGGAAGATAAACAACAATATAACCAGAACAACACCACAATAACACTGAAATGATATCAGAATAACACCAGAAAGAGCACTTTGATTCTAATATCAATGTTCACTTACCTCTTCGAGGGGGCAACCTACAATCGAGAAGAGCTCTATTACAATAATATCCAAGCTAGGGTTCTCATACCCTTGACTCCTATTTATACTAAATATGTCTATCAAAAGAACCATCTAGAGGAAGATCCTTCTAGAAGCATAAGCTTCTATTATGTCTTCTTACATTCGACTTATTATACCTTATTGCAAGGCCTTATTAATATTTACCTTTATTACATACGAATATATTTTTCTACCTGCGTGACGGGTTTTGTCCCTAACACACTTTCTTAAGGGAAAAAGAAAGTCAAATTATAGAGAAAGAGTACAGTTTGATACCTCTAGATAGAAACATGGAGGCCTCAACCAAAAACCTAAGGAAAAAACGGATGCACCTAAACGAAGTCAAAAGAATAAGACATGTCAGAACTGTGGAAATACTAGACATGTGGATAAGGTTTGTTATAAGAAGAGAGAAAATTTATAGGAGAATATTAAATTCCTTGAAGGAGACATATCCTATGTACGATGACTTGCTGATAATTTCACCTTCCAATTCGAGACTTCTCAAGCCTTTCTATCTCATTCTGCATAGAAAAAATGTGTAGTTGACTAATGGTGCGCACATCATATGGCTAAAGATGCCTCCTTGTTCACATCCTTGAATGATGTCAAGTAGACGAAGATTTATACCATTGATGTTTTTTATCTCGATATTGCTAGTCAAGGTAATGTTACATGTCAACATGGGAGGATTGTCGATGCTTATCATGTGCCAAATCTCAATGCCAATTTGTTGTCTATTACTCAGTTAAAACATATAGGGAATATTGTGTAATTTTGGCCAGATTGATTCTAGGTTCGTGATTTTAAGAAAGTCCACTCGATTGTTGTCAGAGGGGTTCTCGACCCAAATGACATTATATATAAATTTGATGACATGACTCGACCCGACAATGAACTGACTACTCTTTTTTCTCACACTTGTGGATGAAGTTTAACATGGCATGAATGAATCAGACACTTAAATAAGTTTGTAGGCACTCACAGCTCATAACATGGTTGTTGGTCTACCTAAAGTGTTCTCCCATGAAAAAGTTTTTAAAGGTTGTGTTCTTGGAAAGCATCATCGAGCATTGTTTGACTCTAGAAAAGTGTGGTGAGAAAAAGAGCTACTGGATCTAGTTCAGAGTAATGTCTCTTGCATCAATCTACCTTCCCTCATAGGCACAAGGTATATTTTGACTTTAATTTATGATCTCTCTCATTTCACATGGGTTTATTTTCTGAAGAATAAGAATATCGTCTTTGATAATTTCAAAGAGTTTAGAGACTTTGATATTCCAATGCTTTGGTGTTTTTGTTGGTCAAATATAGATGAATGTTGAGTATTAAACTTCAAATTTTAGGAAGGATGTGTGCAATATTGAAATAACACAAAACTAGAAAGAGGTATCTCAAGAGATAAGGAAGGGTGCCCAAGGATTGGACTATCCTTATAGCTGGAGAAAAGTGATGGGTGGAATGTAGGTAGTGGTTGTGAATGAAACAATGGTGGTATATATGACCTAAAAATGGATGATTCCATTTGAATACATATTAATAACATTGTTATTAGTACCAAAAAATAATATATATATATATATATATATAACAAATTTGAGATTTAAACAAGATGTAACTCAACACATGATACCTATGAAGGTGGTGACTTATCTCTACCAGGTTGACATGGCTCATCACCATATGGTACCACAACCTATATAAACACATGAAAATGATATTTTTGGGTGCCAAAAAATAATGAAATCACTATGGTGAATTTATCAAATGTGACACATACATGTGTATGAAGTACACCAAATAAACATGTTTCCTCTACTACTACATCAGTCGTGGACACCGAAACTTATGTAAATACCAATGTAAAGGGTTTTCTATAGGGGCATAGTAATTAAAAAACATAATATAATAAGGTATGGAAATAAATACACAAAATACACACACAGATACACACACATATTTATGACCATTAAGAATAGAGAGATGGTTAAGAAACTAACCTCCTCCATGAAACTTAGATGTCCATTGGCCTCCATCGGCCCATAACAAGTCTAATCACAACTCGATCTTCTATGAGGATCACATGGATGACTACTATGTCCATGTTCCCTCTCCTATCTTCACTCTTTTGTAGGGGATGAAGGTCTAACCCCTCTACCAATGTCATGAGCAAACACTTCTTGTTGAGATAATGCAACAAAACTCGCTTGCTACACCAGGCTTCGAGTCAACACTGATAAAGATAATTGTGTTTGTTGGATACCTTCTGTAATGGGAGAATTATGAGAAAGAGGGTTAGGCCTTCACCTGGGAGGACAAGGATATAGAAAATATTCATGCCTAGCATGCTATCTGTACTATGTGGAACCTAAACCCACCCCCTAGAATTCACCAAGGTCAAACTAGTTTACATGGCCACTGAAAAATAAACTTTTCCCATAATTTCCTTAGGAAATATAGAGGCAACTCTCTATTATTGAAGGGAGGTTTTTCAAAAACCGTGAACCATGTATCCTTTTAGTTATCCTTAAATTTCTAGTGGATACATGAATCCATAAAAATACATCTCTTGTCGACTACTATTTGTAGTTTGGTTCTAGGATCAATAAATAGTGACATCAAATTGTGTTTCGTAATATCCAAGTCTCAGACATAGTTTTTATCAATGTCATTCTTGTAGTAGTCAAACATCCTACCATGTATTTAGAAATAATGGTTAATTTCCCTTCGGAACTTGTAATGGAAAATACAATGGAATCCAATGAAGTGACCAATGAAATTCAACTAGGTTCTCTTGTACCCCTTAAGTCACAACCAATTGATCTCAAAGAGGTTAATCCTTCATCAATTTGTATGTTTATGTTTGGTGGTTTTTTTGGGTTGGGGGTTTTTGTTCCTTTGTGTGGTTGTATGGGGTTTTGATTACATCCAAGTTCCATCTTAATTATCCTGCTGCAATTTAATAAGGGAGTTCATATAAATTAGGTTGATCTTTTTAATTAAATTACAAAATTACAAAAAAATGTGAATAAATAGTTTAATAAAAAAAAATGATCGCAAATACATACCTAGACTTAATCTGAGATGGTGTTAGGATCTTTTTGATGCTTTGTGAGAAAAATCCCTCTTTTCATTTTTCTCAATAAATCCCAAAACACAAGGCGTAGTTGTTAAAGTGGCCACAAACCACACCTGTGGGCCTTTTTGTTGGGTTCGACAAGAACGTGCACACATTCTTGGGAATGTTCTATGTAGCATGTTGATTCGACGTTTGGTGTCTTTCGATCCTTTCACAACAAGAACACATTCATTTTCCTAGAAACATGCATGTGTTCTTGTGTGAGCAGGCTCGTGCTCACCCTCTTGCCACTTTATTATCCATCAAATTCTTGTACTTGTTAGGCGAAATATATGTCATTATAATAACATTGTAGTACTTGCCCAACCATTTAATTTTCAACTGTGGGTACGTAAACTGATGAAGCATGTGCATTGTTTGTGCAGGACTGAAGTAAAACTAATCTAATCTAATCTATGTTGCTGAAATCAAACTAATCTAAGAAAGCATTGAAACACTAACTAGGAAAGAATGAAATTGCATAAGGTAAATACAACATGTGAAGAGTTAACAACAATGACATAAGTGAGCTCACACAATATATCAATCTCAAATCATATTACAATAGTCAAATGACAAAACATGGAAGAATAACAAAGCTAAGAATCCCCTTCTCCTGATTACAATCACATCCTAATTGAATTCTAATTGAATCCTAATTGAATTCTCATGAAGAGAGAGCACTCTCTTATATACATGAAGAAGATAACCATCTCATAATTGCAGATCCACTATTCTCTCAACCACTCTCGACTACTTTCCCATTATTACAAGATATGATCCCTTCAAATCCTCACACATATCTCTCATATATCTTAGATAATATATTCTAACCAAATCTCCATGATCTTCTCCTTGAAAAGAGGCTTGAATAATTATCTCCTTTGGAATGATGGAAGATATATTCAAGAAGTCTCTTTGAATTAATCATCCACATATTCCTACACATTACA
>JASDQU010227462.1:16857-34176 GCA_032191745.1 Picea mariana | reverse complement strand
CCCTCACTTTAATCATAAAGTTATCTTTTAATTTGCATCTCACAAATTAATTTGACTAAGACCCATATTCGGAAATTTCTCCCCCTTAGGGCCTAGGGAAGAGAAACACTTGCCTTGGTACATAATTTAACAATCATTGTCTGCATGCTTGAGCAACGGGGTATCCCAAGCTCAGACTCTTCTCTGGTATTTAGAACATTTTCCTGTTTTGTTACCAAGTTGGTTTCTACCGGCTTCCATCTTATATCGGTCCCACCTAAGAGAAAAACACAAAAAGAGAAAGTCCAAACTGAAGGAGATGCCTTCGCAAGAAAACGTATAGCCCATCGATTAATTGGTCGGATTGCAAGATCTAGAGAACCATTCCACTATTAAACACTACAGAGTCTAATTGGACCTTAGTGGCAAGTTTGGCTCCTATTGTGGAGTAAAGGGATCTAGGACCCATCAACACCACCCTTAGAGATTGGTCATTTTCCTCCTTATGTGCTCAAACTCCAAGCTTGGTACAAATGGAATTTTTTATGGTAGAGAAATTATAGCTAAGGTGCAAGATCTCTTTGGTGAAATTCCAACAACGTAACTTTACTATGGATTGTGGACGATTTGTGTTACCTGAATGGCTTTATTAATAAGTAAAATGGTGGACCTTCTTTTGAAGATAGCTTCAATATGAACTATCCCAATGCATTAATGAAGTAATGGAATAAGGATGATTAAAGAAGACTAGATCAACCCCTATAACTAGTAATAATGTCTTGATAAGATCCACACTTACCAACTACATTGTTTTGGAAGGCACACAGTTTTTCATGAGCCAACAAAATAATACATTTTTACTTTTAAAAGGTACTCTAGATTTTAGTGAATTTCTTGCGCACTTCACACATAAAAAAAAAAATGAAAATATGACTTATTTAATAAATTTTCGATTTAACTTAAGTCAATATAATCAAACTAAAATCAAATGAAGGCTAAAACTACCTTAGTGATATTTCTAATCAAAAATATTGATGACTAAACAAGTGACTAAAATTACAACAATAACACATAAATTTATATCTTCAAACATGTTAGACTAAAATTACAACAATAACACATAAATTTATATCTTCAAACATGTTAGACATTATGAAGGAAGAACGAAGTGTTAAACTTATATAGCACGTTTCTTGTGGACTCTGATAACACCCAACATTGAAACCGTTGATCATAAAATCAACCATTTTAATGAAATGTCAAGGTAGAGAGGTCACTTGAAAGGTTTTTTTTGGGTGATAATTAATTACTCTAAATCTTATCGTGTAATTTGTACACAATCACAATTTTAAAAATTTTAAAAATGCATGAGTAAACAATGGGCTCATTTGCACTTGTTTATACCTCACATACACCAATCCATTCCATTAGACATAATGTAGTGAAAACAAATAATTAAAATATATGGAAAAAAACATATTGTGTGTTTTACATTATTATAATTAAAATTAAAAATAAATATATATTTTTTATTTTAATTTTTTTAAGATGACAAACTCTATTATAATTTAGTGGTAAATTAATAATTTTATTGTTATTAGTGAATGTGGATTGACTCATCATTTAAAAAGAAAAAAAAAATACATTTATAAATAGTGGATTGATCTGCATTTGTAATAAAATATGTATACCTCAAATATACTAGTTTGTAAGTGCATAATCTAATATAAAATCAGATAATTAAAATAAGTGAAAATGAATCATAACTTGCCTCTCTTGTACAATTACAATTAAAATAAAAAAATAGATGCATTATTTTCACTCTAATATTTTTTCTTTTTTTGAAGGTGGAAAAATCTATAGTAATTTAGTGGTCAACCAACAATTTGGTTTCTATAGGTGAATGTAAAGTGGTTTATTAGTTTCATTAGCGCTATTTAAGGAAAATTGTGTCACCAGAAATAACATGTTGGTGGTTTGTAAAGGCACGGACTTTCAATCCTTCCAGATGTCTCTGGATCTTGGATAGTTGCCATGTTTTCCTACATCCAAGAAGACGAGCTCTTAACCAATGAGAAAAAAATTTAGATCCTACTCCATAACCAAAAAACACTTTCAATCTAAATAATATCCAAAAAAAAAAAAAAGTCAATATCTCCTTTGTGATCATTGTTGAAACGATATTCAATAAAATATGTACGTTTTAGTAACATTTAATCTTAGTTCCATATATATATAATCAATACTACCTTTAATTACAATTTAAAAAAGTGAAAAAAAAATCACTTTAATCCTCATAAACATTATAAACATTATCCTCAATATTATTAAAAGAATTTAATTTTTGAAACCATGTGACAAAGTGTTCATCCATAGCATGGTTTGGAACTCATATAATCGTATTCCATACGTTTTCCTTTTGTTTGGTGAAGGATTTTGCAATTGATGTGGTCATGAACTAATCATTTATCTAGTGTCAATTTTGTCAATTTCAGGGGATCCTAGTTTATACGTTTTCTTATGTGGAAGGTCCCTTTCCGTGCATGCTTGGAACTTCAAAGGAGTTGTCATAATCCTTAGCAATTATCCTAATGAGGTTAATATGTTATATAAAAATCATAATGTTGTGTTGTATTAGTAGATTAAAATAATATCTTAAAATGTGATGGTGCAATTTACTTATTTAGTTAATGGTGTTTTATTATGAAGTGGTGTCTTTTATTAATATAATGGTTAATTAGTTGTTATTAGAATGTTGGTTTTTCAATTTTTCATTTTCTTTTTATGTAAAAAAATAAAGAAATCTTGTTTTTCAATGTCTCTTCCATATACCATTTTTTAAAAATGTCTTCATTACTAATTTGGATACTCCTTAATTTTATTTTGGAATTATTTTTATAGGATAAGTTCCAATATATTATGAACCTTATATCAAAAAAGACACCCACAAAAAAATACTAATATAATAATTAATTGRTTATAGTATGAGTATGCTCACTCCTCGACCTCTCCATGTTCTATGTAAAATTAAAATCTCTCACTAACRATACATTACAATATCCATTTTACATGTTTTCTAAAAAATACGCATTAAATTGGTTTCATTATGAAGTTAATATAATGGTTAATTAATTGTGATGTGAGGATGTTGGTTATTCGATCTTTCCTTTTTTTTTTATGCAAAAATAAAGGAATCTTTTATTGATAGTGCTTTTTAATGTTTCTTTCATATAAACGTCCTTAGAAAAATTATCTCTCTCTCTATATATATATATATAAGTTGACAAGTGGCATTTAAAAAATATTTTAACATCCACTAGATCTTTCATTTTTTCTTTATGCAAAAAATAAAGGAATCTTTTATTGATAGTGCTTTTCAATGTCTCTTTCATATACAGTCCTTAGAAAATGTCCCTTTTAGTTGACAGGTGGCATTTAAAAAATATTTTAACATCCACTAGATCTTTCATTTTTTCTTTATGAAAAAAATAAAGGAATCTTTTATTGATAGTGCTTTTCAATGTCTCTTTCATATTCAGTCCTTAGAAAATGTCCCCATTAGTTGACAGGTGGAATTTAAAAAACATTTTAACATCCACCTTAAGTAAAATAAGTTTAGATCAACATTCACCTTTATTTTATAGAGAGAGAGTAATTGAAAGTCAAAAAATTCTTATTCCAGCGTAGAACCAACGTAAATCCATCTTATGTTTGCATCTCGAAGGATTTGATGCCTCTCCACCTGATGCCTCTCCTCAACCTTTCCTAGACCTTTCATAATCTATGTAAAATTAAAATCTCTCACTAACAATAAATCACAATGTCCATTTTACATGTCTTTCTAAAAATTACTCATTATTAAATTGGTTTCATTATGAAGTGATGTTTTTTATTAATATAATGGTTAATTCGTTGTGATGCAAGAATGTTGGTTATTGGGTCTTTCCTTTTCTCTTTATGGTAAAAACAAAAATAAAAACTTATATTGATAGTGCTTTTCAATGTCTCTTTCATATATCGTCCTTAGGAAATGTCCCTATTACTAAATTGGATATGCCTAACCTTGTTTTGGAATTATTTGTATAGCATAAGTTCCAATATATCATGAACCTTGTACCAAAAAAGGCAGCCACAAAGAAATGGTATCTCATACTAACATAATAATTAATTTGTTATTGTGGCGAAAGACGCTTTCTACAACCTAGTATGAGGGAGAGGTGTAATTTCTTCCATGTTCAATATGGAGTTGACACATGGCATTTAAACAAATATTAATAACAAAAAAATATTTCAATGTTGATCATAAATAAAATATTTCAATATCCATATTAAGTAATATATATATATATATATATATATATATATAGAGANTATTAAGTAATATATATATATATATATATATATATATAGAGAGAGAGAGAGAGAGAGAGAGAGAGAGAGAGATACAACAATTGAAAGAAAACAAATCTGATTTCGTTAATAGGTTCTTTCTACTTCCCAGAATGAGAGAAATGCCTAAATACATCCCTATCCTCATCCCTCACATACATAAGCTCTTCAATCTAGCTATCCAGCAAGTCTTCCCAAAACCTTGGACTCAAAGCCTCATTGTACCCATTTTTTAAAGTGTGAATAAAAGAAATCCCGCTAATTATATGACCATTATGATTAGCCTCATATTAGCTAAGCTGTATGGAAGTATTTTAGAAAAGAATATCAGGACATGGCTAGAAATCCATGGAAAAAGAGCTAGAGGCCAGGCTAGGTTTATAAGCTATCATTCCACTGTGGACCACATTGTTACATTTAGGATCATTGCGTAGGAGTGTCGTAATGATAAAACCAATATCCTTTTTTGTTTCCTTGATTTTAGAAAATCTTTTGACACTATGCCCAGGACTAACCTCTAGAATAGGTTAGAACAACTTAAAGTCCCTTTCGAGTTAAGGGTTGCTATAGTAAGGATATATGAGAAAGTTATTCCAAGTTTAGGAACACTGAGGGCTAGTCAAAATAAATTAACTATATTATAGGATTCAAGTAAGGTTGTCCCCTATCCCCTACCCTTTTCGACATCTATAGTAATAAGTTCGAATATTGTTTGGAAGACGCAGGCTGTGTTGACCCGACTCTCACTAGTATAGTCATCATCCTCCTCCTTTATGTTGATGATATTGTTCTTATGGAGAAGAGTCCATGTGACCTAGGTAAGCAAATAATAACCCTCAGTGACTTCTGCTCTAGCATGGGCATGACTTTGAACACTAACAAAAGAAAGGTTACAATAATTAAATCCAAAAGGATCACCTACGATACTTTTGTTTATGAAAACAATAGCTTGGAGGAAGTTCATTCATACAAGTATATTGGAATCGATATCTACCACAAGCTCAATTGGAACTATAGCATTGAAAAAAGGATAAATGGAGGGTGGAAATCTTATTATGGGCTCGAAAACAATTGTAAATCAGCAGACCTTCGGCTTTGGGATTAAAAAAAACTCCTCTTTCACACTCTCGTCATCTTGTTATCTTATATGGATGTGAAGTTTGGTGTTGTAATATATCTAGAGAATCCTGGAGAAAGACAAAACAGATCCAAAAGAATTTTATAACTTATAATCTCAAAATTAAGGGCAATGCACCCTATCCTATCCTCCTCATAGAAGCAAGCATTTCCCCCATTAAGTGCATTGCTATGATTAGAAACCTAATGTACAATAATGATATAAATAACATGGATGACAAGAGGCTCCCAAAAATTGCTTCAAACTCTATCCAAAACCACCAATGACTCAAGCGGGGATGGCATAAAGATGACAAATCTTGGCTAAATCATTGGGGAATACAAGAAGCAAACATCAAACAAAATATGGATAATATTACAAATATTATCACTTCTAAATATAAGGAGAATATGTGGTGTGATAAAGAATTAGTGGATAAACAGAAATTAAGATACTACAAGGAGGTGGTCAACCCTAATTTAGAAGATCAAAATTACTTCTTGCTTTTGAAAAGTGCAAAGAAAAAAATCAACATTGTTAAAATAAGAACAAACTTTGGTGAGCTACATAGTGAAACTGGACATTGGACAAATCTCAAAACATCATGGGATGACAAAATTTCTCACCTTTGTGACACTAAGTGGGTAGAATATGAAAAACACTTCCTCTTGGATTGTTGTTCCTATACCCATATTAGATCCCAATTTAAAAATATTTTCCATGTTACCGGCCTTCCTAACCTTCTAAGTCATCAAAACTATGGTGATCTTGGAATGCTTCTCTCGACGTTTTTTTAGCATAGAAATACATTTTTTAAGAAATTGAAGTAATCTCTTACCTTGTGAAGGTCTCAGCCAATTGGCACGTGGTATTTAAAAAAATATTTTCACATCCACCTTGAGTAAAATATGTTTATATCAACATTCACCTTTAAGTAAATTAATTTTATATCAACTTTATATGGAGAGAGAGTAATTGAAAGTAAAAAAAATCTCATTTTAGCATAGAACCAACGTAAATCCATCTTATGTTTGCATCTAGAAGGATTTGATGCCTCTCCACCCATCATAGATCCAAAGTTAAGATGGATCTACATTGGTAGTTGAGTATGCTCACTCCTAGACTTTTCCTAATCTATGTAAAATATGCTCACTCCTCGACCTTTCCTTATCTATGTAAAATTAAAATCTCTCACTAACAATACATCACAATGTCCATTTTACATGCCTTTCTAATAATTACTCATTATTAAGTTGGTTTCATTATGAAGTGGTCTTTTTTTTATCAATATAATGGTTAATAAGTTGTGTAGTGAAACATTATTCAGTCTTTCCTTTTCTTTATATCCTAAAAATAAAAGAATCTTTCATAAATAAGGTTTTTCAATGTCTCTTTCATATCTCATCCTTCTTAGAAAATTTTCTATTACTAAATTGGATACACCTAACTTTATTTTGAATTTATTTATATAGTATAAGTCCTAACATATGATTTACTTGTAATAAGAAAGCACATTTAAAATTTAGTTCATAGGGGATGGCCGCTGGAGGTTTGTTTCAGGCTTCTGGAGGGTGCTGAGCTGATGTGATCAGGGGATTTTAATGGAGCCTTGGTGGCTTCGGGGGAGGATCCATATTATAGGATAAGAGGTGAAGTGGCGGTAGGAACGTAGAGGCTAGGATAGGTGTGCATGTCTAGATCTAGGGTTGAGTTGGCGTCACACAAATGTTATGACGATTGGAACAGGGGTCCCATTGGTGGATCTAGTTGAGGAGCATTGGTGGAGCCAAAGCGGACTATACAAATCTGATGAGGTGTACAGAGAAGAATTAATGGGGTACAAACAGAATTTAAGTCTAGCGGTTGGGAGGGTCGATAAAGTGGAGCCTAAGTGGGATTTTCATACCGGTGAAGGGACACTTGGCGATTTTGTGAGTGGTCCATTGGAACTTAGATCCATCGACGTCATAAATGACTTATTTACTTGGGAATCAGAAAAGGGAGGGAAGACGAATGTAGTGGATGTTTTTGCCGTGGGACATTCTCTACAAAAGGCTATGGTGGGTAGGAAGGGAAGTAAGCTAGAGGAAGGTAAGGCTTGTCTTTCAGCGTTTCATGGATAAGGCTTGAGCAGTCAAGGTTGCACAGAGGGTAATATATTTTCTTTCTTTCTGGATCGAGTAAAAGGGAGTGGTGGGAAGTCTAGGCAATTTGAAGTGGGAAGCGGTGGAGAGGCTGTGTCGGAGAAAGGAGTGAAGTCGGGTGCAGGATGTGGGGGAAGTGCAGAACGTTTTAGCAGCCGAGGGGAGGAAAAGAATAGTGCATGACTCAAGGGGTGGAAAGCAAAAAAAACCAAACTAGTTGTAACGTTGGGTAGAGATATAGGGATGGAAGAAGTGGGAAAATTTGCCATGAGAGGTCTGGTGGGTATATTTGTATATTGGGCCTTGGGGGAAAAGGATATTCATGATTGGGTTGAGGGCAGTTGGGTTCCACTGTTAGGTTATTCACCGGATACATTTATACTGATGAATGGTTGGTTTTCTTTTTTGTTTAGAAATACAGAAGATGCGGAGATGATGTTGTGAAAGGTCTGGGTGGTTAATTCGGGAAGCTTGATGTTAAAACGCTGGCATCTAGCATTCAACCCATAAAAATATATCATTAGATATAGACACCTATGGGTGTTATTTTCAGGTTGTTTGTTAACGTTGCGGAGCATGGAGGCTTTTAAAGCTATTGGAAATTCAATTGGGAAGTTTTTCCATGTTGATTCGAAACACTTGGCTCRTTTTTACCAGTAGATGGGAAAGATTTTGGTTGAAATGGATACCTTTGAAGGGTTACCTGAGGAGATTGTTATTGATTGGTGAGGTCATATGGTTCAATAGTGTCTAGATTATGTTGGAATTCCATTCCATTGTACTCGGTGCAAGGTGACAGGTCATCTGCATTATCAGTGCATGTGAGTAATTTCTCACAAGTTTTCTCTTGACGAAGGGGTATCAAATCTGGAAGTTAGTGAAATGGAAAAAGAACTAGAAGCTTGGAGTGATTGTATTCACTCCTAGGCAGTGGATAACATCAGTGGAATTGGTAAGTTACCGCCCTGCTCCACTAATTTTACTTCTAAATAGTTTGTTATTAATAATTTTGGGATGTTGGGAATAGTAATGGAACCCTTAAATGAAGTGATACCCACTAACGGAGGGATAGAGAATGAGGAGTATCCTACTATGGGGGAATTTTCTTTGGAATATAGGGTGCAGAGTGTTATAAAGTAATGTATGTGCTCATTTAACCATAGACAATATAGCAATATTGTCACCCAACCATAGGACGAAGCCACCCCCGAGCACCTTAACCTTGACAGATAATTATTCCAGAAGCAAACCCTAGGATTAGTATCCAGACAAGATGGTGCACCTCTCTCCAGGGATAGCGCACCAAGCAAGAATAACCAAGACTGATCAGAGAGTCCAACCTAGAAAAACTGAGAATATAGATTGCAGGACTAGTAGCAGCAGCTCCTCCCAAGACTTGCGCACAAACTAGCCTTCTGCAGTGCGCACAAGTGTACTTCTGTAATTCTAAGAAGTCTGGCTAAAATGAAGAATGGCCTCCTGTATTTATACTTCTTCTTCTAGATTGTCTGGGTCGACTTCTCATTCTGGATGCTAATTACTTAGTATTAATTATTTCCTTTAGCCGACATCTCTTCTAGGGTTATATCCAAAACTTTACTTGCTTCCCAAAATATTATATTCTCGTTAGGGTTACATGTGGAGGTAAATACCTCCCACAGCTACCATAATATCAACACTCCCTCCTAGATAGGGAGGTATTTAAGGCAATGGTATTGAGAACAAACATACCATTGAATTGGTAGCATCATCATAGTTGTACAGACTATCTCATGATTAGATCATGAGCACCATCATCACTATCAGTGTCATCTGTCAACATCAGTTGCATCATCTCTGGAGAATCTCTGTCCGGAAGAAGGGCCCAGTGTGGGGAATGGTCCAGGTTTAGAAATCAGGGGCAGACATTCCTTAGGGAAGACTCATTCTCTCCAGGTTACACTTTGTTTAGTGTCGGAGGAATGGCCCAGGGTGGGGAATGGTCCAGGCTCAGAAATCAGGACAATTATTCTTCATTTCTTAAGAAGAAGAATCCATATAGCTCATCATTGATGTCTTACCTTTTTTAGGGTAGATACTCTTCCGAGATCTCACAGATGTGAGTGGAAGAATGGCCCAGATGATTCAATTTATATCATAACATTGTTTATGTGCAGGTTGATATCAGATGATTGTTATGAAGACCGTGGTGGATGTGTTCCATTGTTTGATCAAGTATCTGTGTGATACTTGTTGTGGTAGTATACCACTAGATTGTAGTTGTGTACTACTATGGATAGACACAGTTGTGTTCTATTGAATGATATTGTTCCAAATGTGTCTATCCATAGTAGTACACAACTACAATCTAGTGGTATACTACCACACCAAGTATCACATGGATACTTGATCAAACAGTGGAACACATCCACCACGGTCTTCATAACAATCATATGATATCAACCTGCATAGAAACAATGTTATGATATAAACCGAATCATCTGGTCCATTCTTCCACTCACATCTGTGAGATCTCAAAAGAGTATCTTCCCTCAAAAAGGTAATACATCAATGATGAGCTATCTRRATTATTCTTCTCAAGCAAGGAAGAATAATTGTCCTGATTTCTGAGCCTGGACCACTCCCCACCCTAGGCCATTCCTCCAACACTAAACAAAGTGTAACCTAGAGAGAATGAGTCTACCCTGAGGAATGTCTGTCCCTGATTGTTGAACCTGGACCATTCCCCACACTGGGCTATTCTTTTGGACAGAGATTCTCTAAAGATGATGTAGTTGATGTTGACAGATGATGCAGTTGATGTTGATGTTGACAAATTTTTCGTCTGGAGAATCTCTGTCCATCAATACACTGATCATTCATCTAGTTGTTAATCATCTTCAACACTACTCATAGTTTACAAGGCAATCAGAATAATATCATTTAATAGAACACAACTGTGTCTATCCATAGTAGTACACAACTACAATCCAGTGGTACACTACGACACCAAGTATCACACAGCTACTTAATCAGTGACACATAGTCACAACTAGTGGAACACATCCACCACAGTAGCATACATATACTGTCCAGAGACATGCAGTCTCCATAGCAATCATATCATCTGATATCAACCTGCACAAAAAAACAATGTTATGATATAAAGTGAATCATCTAGGCCATTCTTCCACTCACATCTGTGAGATATGGAAGAGCATCTGCCCTCAGAGGGTAAAACATCAGTCATGAGCTATTGGACTATTCTTTTCAAGAAAGGAAGAATAATTGTCCTGATTTCTAAGACTGGACCATTCACCTATCTCGGTCATTCCTCCGGCACTAAACAAAGTGTAACCTGGAGAGAATGAGGCTTCCCTAGGGAATGTCTGTCCATGATTGTCGAACCTGGACCATTCACCTATTTGGGACATTCCTCTAGCACTAAACAAAGTGAAACTTAGAGAGAATGAATCTTCCCTAGGGAATGACTGTCTAGACCATTTCCTAAGGAAATGATTGTCCTGCACCAACCTCCAAAACATACCATTCTTCAAAACTGCTCATAGCTGTGAGCTTCGAAAGAATGACTTTCCGGTGAGGCAGACCAGTATTCTTGACCACTACTCAGAGTGATTGCCAAGAAGAGAGACTATCCTATACCATTCCCCCACACTGGCGACAAGGGGAATCGTTGTCTATGGTACATCAACAATCCATCGAACCATTTTCATTACGAAAATGACCGTTCGATATGGACCATTTTCTGAACTGGAAAATGCATGTCCGTCAGAAAACTCAAACCACTTTCCGAACTGGAAAGGAACTGCTCATCTTGGACCATTTTTCGAACTGAAAAATGGTTGTCCTTAAATAAATAACACATCACTACTCCCTCCCAACCCGAGATTCATCTCTTCCTTTTTCAATAAGGAATTTGTCTCTGCGAGCTTCAACTTGTTTCTTGAGTATGTAAACTCTTTCATCTTGGACATAGTCTTTACCAAAATATCTTCTTATCTGCTCATCTATAGAGATATATTGAAGAACCACTTCTCTTTTCTAGACTTTATCACAGAGAATGTAATGCTCGATTTCAATGTACTTTGATCTTTCTGGAACACTGGTTTTCTATGAAGGCTTCATGTAGCTTTGATCATTATAGTACATCATAGTTGGATTCAATTATTTTGTTTCCTGTAGCTCATAACATCGTGGCAAAGCTAAAACTGGAACATATTCAAGTGGCACTTCTTCTATCATCATGAGAGCTTATCATGGATTTGCAATCCAACATTCTGGAGTTCTGAGTAAACATTCTAATACAATCTCTCTGTTATAGAAAGTTTTCACCACGCTTCTGTTGTGCATTGGAGGCTCTGCACGAAGTTGTTTGAATCCATATAATATCTTCTTCCATCTGCATACAAGAGTCTCTTTCTAGTATACCTCAAAACCTTGAGGTTGCTCTACATACGCTTCTTGTTCAATTACTCTGTTGAGGAGAACATTCCTAACATTCATCTGATGTAAACTCCAACCCATGGATATTGCAAAATATATAGTGAATCGTGTAGAGGCATGTCTGGTTTACTGGAACAAGAAATCATCATAGTATTCTCCCTCCATTTGGGAGAACCTCTAGTTCTGAATCTCGTAATGCTTCTATTCATAAGTATTTCATACAGTGTTCTTCATAACAGCTTATGTTTCTTCTGATTGATTGCTTCTAGAGGGTTCAAACCAAGTTGGTAGTCTTGTGATTCTTGATATAATGACTAGTTGTTTTGGATTTTCTTTCTCTCTTGGAATCTTCATGTTCTTCCTCCTGTTTCTCTTTAGCTCATGGATTTTTCTATAGATTTCATGCCCTAAAGATTCCAACTTCTTCCTTTGATCATAGGATCATGGATGTGGATGGAAAACCAAGGATACTTTAAGGCTTCTTTTCAAAGAAGAGTTCTTCTAAAGTCACATTGAACACATGCTTATTTTCATGGTTGCTACCATGGATAGATACATCATCATCTTTAATGGATCATATAATTTAGGACTAGCTCCCTCCTAATTCTTGCTTCATGCATGAATGCATGCTCTTCTTTTGGAATTATATAGTCGGCTCCCTCCAACTAAGAGATTCCATGCTTTCGGTTGCATCCTTATTGCCTTCTGCAAAGTGTCACAAGTCTTTTCCTTTTGATTGTTGGCTTCTTTCGGTTTTTAATTCTTCTAGGTTTCTTCTGATTTCGGCTTATCTTGCAGCTGTTATTTATGTTGATATCTTACACATGAGTTATTACTAGGGGTTTTTGATGTACTTCATCTTTTTATGTGTATTTCTTGACTTGTAGTCATCGTGCTAGAAATCCTTGTTTTGTTGATCTTCCATAGGTATTATTTTTCTTTGAACATCTTTATCTTCTAGAAAATAGATATGCAAGATATGTACATAAAACTATGTAATCATGGTATGTACAAGAACTATGAAGAGTATTGTTACCTTGTCTTAGAAGAAGAAGTATGTTTTATCCTGCTTGGCCTTATTTGAAGGTTCCCTTTCTTCGACAGCTGATGCTTTGTGTGTTTCCTTCCTTTTCTTTAGCTCGGGACAATGATTCTTGTAGTGACCATATTTTCAACAATTGAAGCATTGTATTTTTGACATATCTTTCTCTTGATTTGGATTCTTCTTTGACCCAAACTTCCTTTTACTCTTGAAATTATTGAACCTTTCTGTGAAGGCTTGATCATCGTATTCCTTTTGGGGTTTCTCTTTTGCGCTAATCCTTGATTCTTCTTGTGCACAGCAAGTCCAAAGTTCTTCAAATGTAGGATACTCCTTCCTTGTGTTCATGCTTGCGGAAAATGCATCCCATGTCTTGGGAAGACCATTGAGTACTATATTTACTAGTTCCTTCTCTGAAATGATCTCTTAAATAACTTGTAGTTGATCTCTTAACTGAGAGATTCTCACAAAGTATGATGCTATGTTGTCATCATCATTCATTTTCATGTCACGGAGCTCATTCTTTAGACTCATTACCTGCCTAATGTTTATGACTGAGAAGAGGTTTGTTAGGGCATCGTACATCTTCTTAGATGAGTCGAGATGGGAGATGTAGGGTATCAAGTGGTCTTTTATAGAATCCACTATGATAATCATGGAATTGATGTCATTGTCTTTGAACTTCTCCATAATTGCAACGTTATGAGGTTCCTTTTCCTTTTCTTCTTCGAACTGTGGTTCCATGATCTTTCCTTTCACGATGTCCAACACTTTATTCTTAGCAAGGATGAGGTCAATCCTTGTCTTCCACACTCTGAAGTTAGAAGCCCCTTCTAACTTGTTTTCTGACTTCATAGAGTAAGTCATAACTGCTTTGACTTGGTCAACCCTTGATTTGACCAAAAACTCAAACTTGACATCTTAGCTTGCTGAGAGTACCAGGAGATGCACTAGGCTATCCATAAATTAGGTCAATCTCTTCACTTAAGGTGCCTCAACAAGAGGGTTACGGTTTCGTTGTTGCAACAAGAACTGGCTGCAACTGTAACTGCAACTATAACTGAGAAAATCCTCCCAAACTATCTTCCAACGGTTAGACTATTCAAAGATAGTGTGGGTCCATAACTTGTTAGAAAGTAATGGATGTGCTCGTTTAACCATAAAAAATATAGCAATATTTTCACCCAACCATAGGCCGAAGCCACCCCCGAGCACCTTAACCTTGACAGAGAATTATTTTGGAAGAAAAACCTAGGCTTAGTAGCCAAACAAGATAGAGCACCTCTCTCCAGGGATAGTGCACCAAGCAAGAATAACCAAGACTGATCAGAGAGTCTAACCCAGAAAAATAGAGAATATAGATTGCAGGACTGGCGGCAGCAACTCCTCCCAAGACTTGCGCACAAACTGGCCTTTTGCAGTGCACACAAGTGTACTTTTGTAATTCTAAGAGGTCTGGCTAAAATGAAGACTGGCCTTCTGTATTTATACTACTTTTTCCAGACTGCCTGGGCCGACTTCTCATTATGGGTGTTAATTACTTAGTATTAATTATTTCCTTTAGCCAAGATCGCTTCTAGGGTTATATCCAAAACTTTACTTGATTCCCAGAATATTCTATTCTTGTTAGGGTTACACGTGGAGGTAAACATCTCCCGCAGCTACCATAATATCAACATGGAGTAGGCTCAGTGATTCAACTGCAAGTGTAGAAGAGACTGGTGGTTCTGGGAGTCATGAAGAAGGCGTGGGTGATGGAGGAATGATGGAAGGAGGATTGTTGGGTGAGGTGGTAATAACTGTGGGACAATCATGCGAGTAGGGGAAGGGGGGGGCACCTTTTTTTATTGAAGGCATAATCCATCCATTGGTTAAGGGAGGTTCTTTAGGGGTAAGGATAGATTTACCTTCAATGGATTCGAAAGCCCAACTTTCACAAGGGGGGGTTACTCGGGAGGGGATCGCTATGGATTTTCCTCCTTTTCCTAGTTCTTTGGTTTCTGGGTCGTGTGAGGGGGACATGACTCAGACCTTTACTTCACTGTCCTCGGGTTTATTTAGAGATAGTAGTTTAGATGGTTTGGAAGGGAAGGGAGTGTCTAGACAGGAATCTTCTCATGGTGACGGGTGTGACAGGGTGGTTGAGGAATATTCAGAAGTTGTGAATACTGTTACTTTTGAGGATCTGATTGTTATGTTGAAAGTGGAGGGATCTTTACTAAATTTTATACCGTCATACCAAGATGGATTAACTCGTTCATCGCTACCAATTTATGCTGGTGGGGAGATTTTATCTTACCCTAGTGAAAAGAATGGTAAGGTGGAGGGGGCTAGGAGTACTTTGTTTTGTTGTATGGGGGGTGAGGATGCTCTGTTAAAAGGGACGGTACTGGGTGGTTTGGAAAACAACTTCTCTCCGTTAAAAACTAGGAGTGCAAGTAAACTGGGGAAAGATAAGGAAAACTTAAATTCGAACAGTCCTTTGGGATAAACTATTCCTAGGGCGCTTAGAGCTCATAAATCCCTGGCAAGAGTGAAAAGATGATTGTGGCAACCCTGAATGTGAGGGGAGTGGGGGGGCCCGTAAAGTCACTAACCCTCAAAAGGTTTTTAGAGAAAACAAACCCTGATGTTTTATTTGTACAGGAAACCATGGTTTGTGTAATATCCCTCGGTAGAGCCCCAATTGTAGTTATGAATTGTAAACATGTTTGTTAGGTTGGTGAGCCGAGTTATAATAAGATAGGAGGCTTATGTGATGATTAGGCCAGGAGCCTAGGATGATAAGGAAAAGAACTTGTTTTTGTATATGTAATTATGCAGATCATTAATAAAGATTAAACATCATTGTGTGTAGACCGACCACGAAGAAAGAGTGATGGGGGACTAAGCTTCCACTAGATAGGGCAAGGGAGGGGGCTAAGTGTCTAGGCCTAGAGGATAAGCTATAGGACTTACATCTAAGGAAATAATATTTTATTATTATTATTTCTTAAAGGCTAAGGTGGACATGAATGATATTGTCCTAAGTTCCTGGAAAGGGAGCGAGTGCAAAGTGGAACGCATGCGGCTGCAGGAAGACAAGTGTCGACCTAGGCACATGTAGTTATAGCTGAGAAATCCAACCTATTAGGGGGTTCGCTTGCCATTCTCAATTCAGTGTCTAACCGTGAACTGGGGCATCCATCACGGATCTTTGGAACCAATGTTGGGGGTTCACTTTCTATTTAGTATGACTCCCATCCTTGCACCTGGATGATTTTTGAGATCCTTCACCATTGTGTCTGCACTCTCACGAGGTTAGTCACCCTGAAACCAGTAAAAACTAAGGGACTCATACGCATCTCCTGTGAACTTCGAGCATCCTGTAATTTTCTAAGCCATGTGGTGTCATAACTGTTGGTTGTTGCGGCCATGCAGTTCCTTGATTGAGTGTGGCTTGTTGTCGTTGGTTGTTTCCTATTGAGCATTGCTATGTCTAGTGTATGACTGTTACTTTTTTGGGTGTCCATATCCTCTTTCCCTGTTGTTGTTACTGTCACCCGTACCTAGATGTAGCTGAGTCGAAGATTGGTTGAAGAGGCAAGTTGTCAGGACTGTGAGAAACTCTCCCAGGCGAGAGAGTTTGCTAAGAATTGAGTTCTCCTAGAAGGGAGTCCCATAGAAACTATGTTGGCAAATTCAGTGGATAGAATGCAGTGATGATTGTTGTCATTAATGGCAACAGTAGAGACAGTAGGATAAGAAGGATAAAAGCTCAGGAGGAATAGCCTTGACGAAAATGCGCACAGCAAGAGCTTACAGAGGAAAAAGGAAGAAGGAAGATGGTGACCATTGGATCCCATACAAATTCCCCGAAAGAACGAGAGCCGTCAGATCTTCAGAAGCTGCGCAGAGGTTAAACGCAGTGGTTAAGTCCTACTGTGCAGAGGTGAAATCTCGAAGGATTAGGAACCGTCCATTCTCAAGGACAGGTGGCATAAGATCGAGCGCTGTCAGAGATATGCTCATCGGCAAATCGGGAATCGGAGGTTCATGAGTCCATGAACAATGTCAATGAAAACCCCAAAATCGCGAGACGCGAAATCGCGATATAATCGCGACCGTCAGATTAAGGATGAGATCTGTACCGTTTATTAGTGTGGACGCGTGGCAGCCAGGAGGCCTCATCGGCAATTCGGGGATCGGGATTTCAAAGTGCAAAG
>JASDQU010227462.1:0-10556 GCA_032191745.1 Picea mariana | reverse complement strand
ATATATACATATATATATATAAGTATTTCATATATGTTCTAATGTTTCTTCTGAATGAATAGGTGTAGGAGCAGAGTGTTTATGTTTGTGGAGCCATAGCCCTGCTAAGAGTTTATCAACAGTGAGATCTAATGTTGGGTGGAACGTCCTGGATCTACAACCAGTCGGTACTTTCAATGAGGTTTAATTGAAGCATGTCACAAGGAGCAATGAGCTGAATGCTTTCATGAAGAAGCTCTATGGAATAGAGAAATTGAGTTTCACCTGCAGAAGGAACACCAGAATCGGTGCTTGAAAGTAGAGCACCAGGTGGATAACGGGCTTCCAATAGCTAAAGCTTGGAGTTTTTTGAAGAATTTTTTAATTATATATGTATAAACAAGTTGCACTGAGGACAATGCAAAAATAAGGGGAGGGGATTGTAATATCCCCGGGTAGAGCCCAGTTGTAATTATGAATTGTAAACATGTTTGTTAGGCTAGTGAGACGATTTATAATAAGCTAGGAGGCTTATGTGATAATTAGGCCAGGAGCCTAGGATGCTAAGGCTAGGAGCCTATTTTGTATATGTAATTATGCAGATCATTAATAAAGATTAAACATCGTTGTGTGAAAACTGACCATGAAGAAAGAGTGATGGGGGACTAAGCTTCCACTAGATAGGGTAAGGGAGGGGACTAAGTGTCTAGGCCTAGAGGCTAAGCTAGAGGGCTTACCTCTAAGGGAATAATATTTTATTATTATTATTTTATAAAGGCTAAGGTGGACATGAACGATGTTGTCCTAAGTTCCTGGAAAGGGAATGAGTGCGAAGTGGAACGCATGTGGCAGTGGGAAGACAAGTGTTGACCTGGGCGAATGCAGTTATAGCTGGGAAAGCTAGCCTCTTAGGGGGTTCGCTTGCCATTCTCAATCCAATGTCTAACCGTGAACTGGGGCATCCATCATGGATCTCTAGAACCAGTCACTCGTGAGTCAAATCATGTTGGGGGTTCGCTTCCCATTCAGTGTGACTCCCATCCTTGCGTCTGGACAAGTTTTGAGATTCTTCACCTTTGCGTCTGCACTCTCGCGATGTTAGTCACCCTAAAACCAATGAAAACTGAAGGACTGATCCGTGTCTCTTGTGAAGTCCGAGCACCTTATAATTGTTTGATTCTTGTGTTGTCATAACTGTTGGTTGTTGCGGCCACACAGTTCCTTGACTGAGTGTGGCTTGTTTCCGTCGGTTGTTTCTTACCGAGCCTTTCTATGTACAGTGTATGATTGTTACCTTTTTGGGTGTCCATACACGTTTTCCCTGTTATTGTTGTTGTCACCCATACCTGGTTTTAGCTGAGTCGAAGATTGGTTGAAGAGGTAGGTTGTGAGGCCTGTGAGCAACTCTCCCAGGTGAGAGAGTTTGTTGGGAAGTGAGTTCTCCTGGAAGGGAGTCTCATAGCAACTACGGTACTCTGAGACTTCTGGTCTAGCCTATTACTGAAGCCCAAGGTAAGGGAGGTGTAATAGCCGATGGACTTGTATTAGTGAAGGTGTACCCTCCTAGTGTGGAGCAGGCGTGTGGGGAATGAGGGTCTATGGGTTGTGGGCATAAGTGGATCCTGGGATAAAATATCCTTCCTATGTTTTGTGAAACTTCCCTATTGACCTTGCCTAGTCTAGGAATCCCTTGCCCGATGGAGCTTAGTCCCAGCTCGAGGGTGACCTACTGCTAAGCATGATGAGTAGTGTGGTCTATGGTTGGGAGGTTCATGGAAGGTTTGCACACAATTGATGGTATTCTAATAAAAGATAAGTACCGCTTTTATATTCATTTACATGTTGTGTAATGGTACATATGTTGTAATTGATGAGTATTGACCGTGTATGTTGTATACGCTGCATGTGTAGGCTTACTGTTATTTCCGCAATAATATGTTATATATATGTAGAATAGTCATTCTATGTTTATATGGATGTGTATGTTTTTATACAAGTATCTCTGTGTGGCATAGCCCAGTAGTTTAAGGCTGGAGCTATCACAGATCAGAGCTAAATGTACAAGATAAGGTATTCTGCAAGTAGCATTGCCCCGATGGAAGAATTTGTAGGCTGGGGGATGTTACAGTCTGTGAAGAAAAAGCCATGGAAGTTTTTGTTAAATTGCTCCCTAATTGGTATTTTTGTGGGGTAGACTCTATTGGTCTCTCAGGAGGATTGCTTATAGCTTGGAATCCTCGTAAGGTTGATTTCGTTGCATTTTTTACTCCTGCAGGGATATTGTTGGAGGGTGTAGTTAAAGATTTAAATTTAAACCTGAAGTTGATCAATTGTTATGGACCTTATGCTGACAGAGAAGTATTTTGGGAAGGCATTAAAAGGGAAGGGATATTGAATGAGGATAACCTTATTCTGGGGGGTGATCTAAATTTCACCACTTCGAGTAGGGAAGTTTGGGGTGAACATGCTAGGGTGGAGCCTTTGAAACTCTACTTTAGTCAATTGATTCAAGTTGGAGGACTGGTGGATGTTGAGCCCTTAAATTTTCTTCCTACCTAGAGGAATGGAAGGAAAGGACAGGATTACATTGCAAAAAGGCTAGATCGGGTCTTGGTATTTGAGAAATTAGTGTCGTCAGGAATCAAATACTGCTCTTGGGTGTGCAATGATAAGATATTGGATCACATGCCTATAATTTTACGCCTAGAACAAGGGAATTACATTGCCAACTATCCTTTTAAATTTAATGCAGTTTGGCTTGAGGATCCAGATTTCATAAACTTAGTCAGAACAAATTGGGTTGGATTGTTGGGGTCATAGGTCCTAAACCCTATGGATTCGCTGGTCAAAAAGATTAAGAGGCTCAAGATTTTTGTGTCTGTCTGGGAAAGAAAGAAAAAGGTTGAAGCTAAGAAAGAGTTGGTTCAGTTAGAATTGGATCTGGATAAGTTATACTCGGATTTTCCTGGAGGCTTTGAGAAGGAAATAGACAAAATAATGGTACTTGAAAAAGAAAAGAGGAAATTGGATCTTCTAAGACAGGAGGAGGAGACTTGGAGGTAGAAGAGCGGGGTTAATTAGTTGGCAGTAGGTGACATAAATACTAAATTTTTTCATGCTTATGCAAGTTCAAGAAAACAAATCAATACCATTTGGAATATTACTAAGGAAGATGGAAATATCATATCTAATAAGTTAGATCTTCAAAAGGAGGTTGTAGACTATTTTCAGGATATTTTTAAGGCACAAACATATTTGGCCATATCAGACCAACTTGCATTATTAAGGAATTATCCGATATTATTTACAGAGGAAGAGGCCATCAGATTGGTTGTTCCATCTACTCTAGCATAAATTTTGTCAACATTAAAAGGGTTTAAGTGCTCAAAAAGTCCTGGGCCGGATGACTGGATTGTAGAGTTCTTCTTGGCCTTTTTTGATCTCTTGGGTAATGAATTATTGGAGTTGGTGGAAGAGTCTAGGATATTTGGTAGAGTGTTAGGTGCATTGAATGCTACATTTATTGCACTTATCCCTAAGAGCGACAAACTAGACTCATTTGGAGGGTTTAGGCCTATTTCCTTGTGTAATCTGGTGTACAAGATCATTACTAAAATCATTGCTGCCAAAATTAAAACCTCACTCTCTATTGGTATTTCAAAGGAACAATTTGTTTTTTTAGAGGGTAGACAAATAATTGATGCTATTGGAGTTGTACAGGAAGCATTACATAGTATAAAGGTGAAAAATATCAAAGCATTGGTCTTAAAATTGGATTTGGTAAAAGCATATGATAGGGTGGATTGGGGTTTTCTCAGGCTTGTTTTATTACAGGTGGGCTTAAGTTTAAAAGCAACTGACTGGATTATGGGGTGTGTGTCTTCAACAAACTTTGTTGTGATGATTAATGGGAAACCCACTAGCTTCTTCAAATATTCAAGGGGTTTAAGACAAGGTTTCCCTTTATCACCTTTACTTTTTCTTCTCATTATTGAAGGCTTGAGCATAACTATATAGGAGAAGGTTAGGGATAAGAAAATTGAAGGTGTTCCTATGGCTAGAGGATTAAGTATTACTCATTTGATGTTTTTGGATGATGTAATTTTGTTTGGGATTGGTATCATTTCTGAGTGGGAAGTTGACAAGGAGGTACTGGAGTTATTTTGCAAGGCTACAGGGATGGATTTCGGCCCTCAAAAGTCTGTGTTCTTAGAATTTGGGTGGGATGTTGAAGGTCTTACTATGTTGAAGGATATCTTTCCTTTCGAAGTTAAGCCTATAATTGCAGGATTTAAGTATCTAGGGTTTTACATTAAACCAAATTGTTATTCTAGAGCTAACTAGCATTGGCTAGAGAAAAATTTTGAAAAGAGGATTCTGTGTTGGAGTCATAGGTGGCTTTCTTTAGGTGGAAGAGTCATTCTAATAAAATTTGTTCTTGAAAATATTTCTGTGTATTGGCTCTCCTTGGATAAAATACCCATAAGTGTACGTAATAGCATTAGAAGGAAGATGTTTAGTTTCATGTGGACTGGAAAAAAAGAAAAGGAATGAATGCATCTAACAAACTCGAAAAATCTTGCAAAACCTAAAAAGACTGGTGGGTGGGGTATCAAAACTATATTTATCTTTGGGAAAGCCTTGGCAACAAAAAGTCTTTGGAGATGTCTTATGATGCCTGTTCTATGGCATGAGGTGATAATGAAAAAATATCTTAAAAATAAAATTGTTGAGGAGTGGTTCAGGCAGGGGAGAAAAAATGGAACGGTACTTCAAATATTTGGAGAGCCCTTACCTCTTCATTAAATATAATATCGGATTGGTTGGTGTGGAAGCCTGGGAGTGGGAGGTGTTAGCGTCGGAAGTCACTCCTAGATTGCTTGTAGGAGCAGATCCCAACGCCCATCAGTTTTATGTCACGATTGTTTTAATGGGTGATCAAATGGGGAAAGACTCAGGATGGAATCACTCTAGCTTGGGGATCGGGTCTGGTATGTAAAGAACAAAGGAGGTCTTGATCTAACTTCAGTCAATAGATTGATTGTAAAATGGGCAAGTGGAAGACTTGGTGAGAGGAGTGAGAAAAACTACCTTGGGCAATGGGCCTTTCAGCAGTTTGCAGAAGAAAAACTCTAAGTGTAAGATCTTCTTGGTTCAGAGTTTCAGGTAACTGAATGGGTGACTTGACTGGATCCTCCAATTCCAAGTCATTCAGCGCTAAGAAAAACACAGAGACCGATTAGAAACAATGCAACTGTTACAGTGATCCAACCTACATCATCCTATAACAGTCACAACTCGACTGGATCCTCCAATTCCGAGCTGTTCTAATACAATATGAACAAAGACGTAAAAGAAGCTGGCATTCATAAGGCAAGAAGTCTCAGATGTTAATACACAACCAGAATAACCAGTGCTTCGTTAAAGTTTTTACAATCGAGAGCCTTGCTGAACCATCGATGCCTACAAAAATGGAAAAAACGCCTACATATACTCAAAACAACAACAGCAACAAAAACAAGATGCTGCATTAAAAACATTGCATATGCATGTCTTCTGACAGTCTGCGCATGCAGACTCTAGCCGATCGTGCACCCAAGACAGACGCTATTAGATTTCGGACTGTCCTGCGGCAGATGAATCGACCAGCTTTAGTCCTTTGCTGGACTTTCTTTTTATGGCGGAGATGATGCCCAACCACCAGCAACAACCACAATAACTGCTTTCTTGGGACTGGGGATAGCCTCGGTCAACCCTACCTTCTAGGACGTGGAGGTCTCCTAATGGTGCCACCTGGATCAGCTGAACTGTCTCTCTTTGGATGTTGCTTCACTGGACTGCTGCGAGGGACCCCTATGGCGGATGTGAAAAAGGGTATGATGGGAGCGATGGCATCAACACAGTGGAGGCGATGGAGAGGAAACGGGAGCGATGACATAAGTTGAGGAATGCCACGCGATCTGAAAAGAAAAGAGGAGGAAGGCGTGTGGAGTGCGGGGGTATAGGTGGACATGGAGTAAAAGGAATGATCATATAGGTGGAGGTGACTGGGAGTGAGAGGGACACATGGCAGGAGGCAAGAGGGCGATGAGCTGAGGAGGGGCCATGTGGATGGAAAGAGGGAAGTTGGACAGATGACGGGGGAAGAGGGTGGTGGTAGGTGGAGAATAGGTGGCAATGGGGAGGACGACTCAAACAGTGACATGACAGGAAGGGGGGCCCACTAGAGTGAAATTCCATTCCGGACCCCCCCCCCTCCATTAAAGGCAAAACCGATGGGGGGGTCCGGAATTCAATATAGACCATAGATCTAAGCGCCGAGACTTGGGCCGTCCAGATGCGCTCATACATTATCTCCGATTCCGAACCCCCCCCCTTCTTGTTAAAGCCAGAATGATGGAGGGGGTGCGGAATTGGACTTCATCCATGAATTTGAGTGCCTGGACCACGACCGTCCAAATCTACGCCCTCTTTAAATTAAATGTGCTCGAGCCTCGATGATGGATGAACGACTGAGATGACCTCGGCACTTTCATCATGAAAATCCCGAAGGGCCCCACTCGTGGCTCAGCTATTGCACCATGTGTCCTTCAGATGGACGCTCGAGATGGTATTTGATGTTAGGAGAGGGTTTCCTCCATTACCAGGCTCGCTTGACGTGACCGGGTGCTAGGACCATAGGCTTAGCTTCAAAGGCGCTTATCGGCGTTTTGGGGTTTGGGGTTTCGAGATGTGAGATGACGAGGGACTTTTACCCCTCGAACTCCTGAATGTCAATATGCCGACTTGACTAGATCTTGCACCATGTGTCACTGGATTAGACGACCCAAATTTAGTCTTGAAATATAGGCGCTTTCTCTGATGCTATATATCGGATAACTTGGTAGCCCCGAAATCCCGATGACCGTTTATCTGCTTCGTCGCTTGATCCTTGCCATTGAAATCAGACTTCTCGCTCGCTTGATTTAAGCCCGAAATGGACTGCTTCTGTGAGCTGCGCTCGGCGCTTATGGCTGTGGCCTTTGAATAAAACTCATCTGACCGGTTTTCAAAAACCCACTTCTATGTGTTTACACCAGAGGCCTAAAATTGGAGATGAAAACACCCGTATACAAGAAATGTTGCTAACATTAGGCTCCATGGGGGATAGAGTTGTCCCTGTGATGCTTTAAGGACTCATTTTGCAGTCCCAGTGCCTTGCTATTGGGCTATGGAGTCAAGCTCAAAACATCCCGCTTCTGAAAATATAGGCCGAAAAGTAAAGCAAAGCAAACAAAGCTACATGCTCAAAGGAGCTTATTTATATACAGTTCTAATGCTAATAAAATATTTTACATGGGACTAGGTGAAAGCAGACTTCCACCATAGCCATTCAAGCAGATTCCTGGATAGAAGCTCCTTCCTTATGTCGATGATCACCAGCAGATGGTGTAACCATGACAGCAGAACGACTACACTCTTCAACTTATCCTCACAAGCTGAAGTTGATATGAAATAGGGTGGCTCCAAGGCATAAAGGACATGCCACTCCATGTATTCGCTGACAGGGTCATAGAATGAGCGGCGAATTTCGAAAAATTGGCGACAGGTAGCCTCCTCTGCTACATAGCTGTTACCATGTGGTTGAATATCTCTGACAAGCATAGGTGAGTGGACAACTGTCGTAGGCTCACTGATCTCAGGCGGTGGCTAATCCCTGACTAACTCTGGATAGAAAAAGAAATGTGCGCTTAGCTTCTCTTCTGAATGACTGGGATGGCTGATTTCCTCATGATACTTTTCTTTAGTGGACAGAGGATAAGGCTCTGCGGTCTGCTTCTTACCAGAATGATCATCAAAGCCGGGTGAGCACAAAACTCCCCCATCTTGTAGAAAAGGAACGATCTCCCGATCCTTTGATTCAATCCCAAATGTAAATACGTCATGGGAAATATCGTGAAGGAAAAGAGAAGATTCCTCTTCCACAATGGCTTCTTCCTTTAAATCTGAGACAACAAACTCATCAGGGGCAGAAACTAACATAGCTATGAAATATTCAATAACCTCCTCAAAAGAGATGCTAAGAACATGTGCCTCAAGGACCGGAAAACCCTCTCCGTTGCCTTCAGATTGCAACCTTGCATATTGGGTAGTGAGATATTTCGCCTGCTCTATTAGTTCACTCAGAGCATCTTCTTCCCCCAGTCTTCTATCCTTACAGCCTCCATCTGACATAATCATATCTGGGAGGATTTCTTCTTCTTGGCTCTCCCATGGGTCAAATTCATAATGACCATAAACAGGACCCGTGGGAAATCTTTTTTCATAATCGCTCTCAGTAGAGCTGCTAAGGGCATATTCTTCAAAGGATGGGAAATCCTCTGCACATCGCTCAACTTCCCACCTGTCAAGTCTGGTAGCGATAGATTTTATCAGCTTCATAACTCTGCCTGAAGCAGACGAATGGGGAGGAGAAAGGACTGATTTCTGATCCAGGTCATCAGGATCATCCTCATAGCCTACATAAGAGACAGCTCTATCTTGTATACATTTGTTGTAGTATCCCTCACAACAGCTATGAAAAATCAACTCAGAGGGATAAAGCTCCTGACAATAGGCAATGAAGGCTGTATGGAATTCACTGAGTGAAGAAATGCTAGCAGGGGGTAAAGAATGATATCATTTACGAGCATCCCCTGCTAACAAGAACATGAGCATTTTCAGTAATACATCCTCATGATGTATCTCCCACTGATGCATGAGTTCATGAAACTCACTGAGGTGCTGAGCAGGGTTGTCCTCTTCAAGTTTTCCAAATATGGGAAAATAATCGCCACATTCATTCGGAGAGGGGACAACATTAGGAAAACCAGGAATAGTAGAAAAATTAAAAGGAGCAAACCTGCGAGCAAGGATTTTCTCCATATCGAACCAGTGGAGTCGCCAATTGATCTTTGAATCATGGAGTCGCCAGGTGAAAGATGCGCAGCTTCGAATGTGTCTGGTCCTTGTTCACCATCAAAGGCCAGATCCTAACGTTGTTGTTACCCAAGGAAGCTTCTCAGGCTGAGAAAGCAGCTGCTGAAACCTTCTCGAGAAAGCTCCTTAGGGTCATCTTTCAGGTGTGCTAACAGTAACCACAGCTGAAACAATGATGTGGAAACCTTGGATTCACCCCAGTGGAGTCGCTAGGTGCACAGTAGCAATCTTTAAGGGCTCTGATGCCTGATGCACCTTCAGAATCAGAGGCTCAATGTCATCCTACCCAGGGAAAATCTTCAATTTCGTCCCCGGCAACGGCGCCAGAAATGTTAGCGTCAGAAGTCACTCCTGGATTGCTTGCAGGAGCAGAGCCCAACGCCCATCAGTTTTATGTCACGATTGTTTTAATGGGTGATCAAATGGGTAGAGACTCAGGATGGAATCACTCTAGCTCGGGGACCGGGTCTGGTATGTAAAGAACAAAGGAGGTCTTGATCTAACTTTAGTCAGTAGATTGATTATAAAATGGGCAGGTGGAAGACTTGGTGAGAGGAGTGAGCAAAACTACCTTGGGCAACGGGCCTTTCAGCAGTTTGCAAAAGAAAAACTCTAAGTGCAAGATCCTCTTGGTTCAGAGTTTCAGGTAACTGAAGGGGTGACTTGATTGGATCCTCCAATTCCAATTCATTCAGCGCTAAGAAAAACACAGAGACAAATTAGAAACAATGCGACTGTTACAGTGATCCAACCTACATAATCCTATAACAATCACAACTCGACTGGATCCTCCAATTCCGAGATGTTCTAATACAATATGAACAAAGACGTAAAAGAAGCTGACATTCATAAGGCAAGAAGTCTCAGATGTTAATACACAACCAGAATAACCAGTACTTCATTAAATTTTTTACAATCGGGAGCCTTGCTCAACCATCGATGCCTACAAAAATGGCGAAAACGCCTACATATACTCAAAACAACAACAGCAACAAAAACAAGACGTTGCATTAAAAACATTGCGTCTGCATGTCTTCTGACAGTCTGCGCATGCAGACTCTGGCCGATCGTGCACCCAAGACAGACGCTATCAGATTTCGGACTGTCCTACTACAGATGAATCGACCAGCTTTAGTTCTTTGTTGGACTTTCTTTTTATGGCGGAGATGATGCCCAACCACCAGCAACAACCACAATAATTGCTTTCTTGGGACTGGGGACAGTCTCGGTCAACCCTACCTTCTGGGACGTGTTGGTCTCCTAATGGTGCCACCTGGATCAGCTGAACAGTCTCTCTTTGGATGCTGCTTCGCTGGACTGCTGCGAGGAACCCCTATGGCGGATGTGAAAAAGGGTATGATGGGAGTGATGGAATCAACACAGTGGAGGTGATGGAGAGGAAACGGGAGCGGTGACATAAGCTGAGGAATGCCACGCGGTCTGAAAAGGAAAGAGGAGGAAGGTGTGTGGAGTGCGGGGGTACAGGTGGACACGGAGTAAAAGGAATGATCATACAGGTGGATGATCCGGATTTTATGAGCAGAACGAAATGAATACAGATTATTAATAGGTGCTTAACACGAAAATAACAGAGATACAGTAAAACTGGTTTTCTATTA
>JASDQU010227459.1:3895-15835 GCA_032191745.1 Picea mariana | reverse complement strand
TTTAATGAGAAAATACTAATAGATAAATCACACATAACCAAACAAAGTACATGAATTCAACTTATAATATCTATTTTAAAATTTGTTTTCAAAATATGCTCAACCAAGTTCGAATTCGAATTCAATTAGATATGGAACAAATTCGACTGCCTGAAATCCAATACGGAAAAAATTCGGGAGTACACATCTTACAAATACTCAAACAGATTATGTTTTCAAAATTTTAGAAAATCGAAATGTACAATCATTATATTCAAAACATCGAAACCTCAAAGAAGCCTAAAAATTGTTTTGAGTCATGTGTTATAAAAGATACAACTGGAATTAGATACTACAACAAAGGGCATAGTTTTACATGCAAATGACAATTTGTTATGTATAAAGTAAACACTTTCAAACATGAAGGGCTTGAGAAACCTTTCATGAGCTTCCCCCAACCGAAGCCAAGGCTAGCGTGAATCATAATTATTCATTTCCCATCTCTCTTGGAAGAAAATTGATTTGGCACTGAAGGGGAAGGGAAAGATGCAGTCTTTATTTTCATTTATGTATTTAATTTTTTGCCATCTTTTTTGGGGTTCTTGTTATGACCCAAGGGGGGCATATATATGGCTAAATATATATGACATGACCCCAAGGGGGTGGGGGGCATATATGGGCCTAAATGTACATGTAATGTGGAAATACATATGTAATATGGTCGGCCTAGTGATAAAGGGGTCTCATGTGAAAGCGTGAATAGCCATATATAAGATATCATGTATTCATTATTAGAGTGGAATTGTGAAGTATGAAAGGTAATTGGTTATTTGGAGGGGGTTACCCTATTCTTTAAGGAGTTATTGTGTAACTTATCTATATTCGAGTTGTGTTCCACATTGACATTCTGTACATGGTGTGTACTTTTGTTATTTTATGATATTTTGGGTATTTTGACCCCAACATTTGGTATCAGAGCTCAAGGTCTTGGGGTTTCACTGCTACACCTGAGACACCTTGTAATTTTCACTATAACTCGGTTTCTATGGCATTTCAGAAGGAACCTCTTGGAGGTTATTTATTAGACAAATCAAGGTAAGTGGGGTAAAGTTTTCAGCTCCTTCTACCTTATACTTTCGGAGATATAGCCTGTGTAAGATAGGGTTCTGAAATCATCATGAATTTAGTCATCTCAAAATTTTCGCTATAATTTTTTTTTGTACCATTTCAGACCTTGCAATCCATAGGATATTCATATAAGTTATTAAGGTATTTTTGATAAACATTTCAGATTCTGGGTCATCTTAATTTTTTATATATAGCTTGTGTAAGATACAGTATTTCACTAGTCTTATTGACTAGTCTCAAAGAGGTGTTCCGAGTAAACCAGCCATAACGTCTTTATAGAGGATCCAAATTGAGTGAGACTAGTTGCAATGAATAGTGGATAGTCCATAGTATCTCTAGTACAATTTTCATAATTTTATATCAATTATTATGCACGTGGCATGTTGTAAAAGTGCTCTCTCCTAGAAAGGCCAAAAATCATTAAGGTGTGGGGAAGTTACCATAACTTCCACTTGGAACATCCAATTTTGGTCAGACCTATGACATTGCAGAGAGGAAATTTCAGAGTAATACAGGTAGCAATTTCAAACTAATAAGGGATGAAATTGCAGAGATACATCAGAAGTAAGGTCGACCAGGAGGACAGGCTCCAAATCAAGGTATGTTGAATTAACTATCATAACTTTTTATTGAAATGTCTTATTGAGCTGATTCAAAATACATTGGAAAGATAAAACATAGAAGAGAATATTGGAACAAGGATTATAACTATTTGATACATTTATCCATAATATACGGAGGTTGGAATTCAAGGATTGGGGTTAGACCTCAATTAAGAATCAATGGCAATACCCAAATTTACAGGAGATGAAGATAAAGATGAAATAAATCCTATGGAATGGTTGAGGTTGGTAAAAGAATATAATATGACTCCTATGAAGGTAATAGATTTTTTTTTTATGAAGCTTGGAAGTGGTGGATGAGTGTTTTTCAAAATACTAGATGGCAATGCACATGGGAAGAATTTGAAAAACTCTTCTCAGATAAATGGATTAGGGATAAAAAAAATGGAGGAAATGTATAGAATTCAAGATGAATTAAAATAAGAAAAGGAAGAGATTAATAAGAAGGTTGAGAAGATATCTAAGATACGATCCCTTAATGAATCACTCATTAAGGAGGTTAACAACTTAAAGCAAGAAAAGAATAGTAAATCAAAGTGGGAAAATGATGAGTCAAGGGAATATTTGAAAAAGATAGATGAAGAGATATGTAGATTATGAAACCATAATAAAAAACTATTGGATGAGGTCAAGAGATTGAAAGAACAAAAGAAGAATTGTCAAAATCAAGAAGAAAGAAGGATATTGGATGAAGGATCTACCAAAAGACTAGAAGACGAAATTTGCATGAAGGTTGAGGAATCCTTAAATACGGATAAGGAAAAATCATAAATACAAGCCAGAATTGAAGAAGGACGTCAAAATTTGTTAGATGGGATCACATTGCAGCTTCAAAAGGAGAAAGAAGACAAGATTCAAGAAGGTCAACAGAAGATACTTGAAGAAGTTGAACTCCATCTAGAGGATGTGCATGTCAAATATAATGGTATTATCACGAAGGCAAGAGTAATCAAAGACCAAGCAAAGATGATTGATGGGTGTTCTATATGCATTAAATCCCTCAATTAAATTTTCAACCCGGGGTAAGTAAATCACGATGGCATCTAACGATTAGTGATAGCTCAAGAGGAATAAATTCAATATTAACTTCTATGGAGAAATGAAAAGCATGAATCAAGAAATCTAACGAGAGCTTAGCCATCATAGAAGAAATATCAATTATCCTAAAAATCCATGTGATCTCTCAATTCATATATCAACCATCAATGATAAGAAAACACTATTCTACTTAATTTAAATGCACTCTTATGCTAACTTAAGAAAATTCACACGATTAGAAACTCGTAACTAAAAGCTTAATTCAAACTCAAACTTCTAATTAAAATTGCAATTCAAATCTAGAACGGAAATTTCATAAATTAAACTAAATTATTCCTATTATTAAAAACTCTATTCCTATTATTAAAAACTCAAACTTCAAACCAAAATGCTTATAAAAACATAACGCAAATTCTACTTCTATTCTAGCATACTACAACAATATTGATAAGAAAAATAGATTCATGAAAGCATGACTAAACTAAGAATTAAATTAACAAAACTCACAACTATTAATCCATCGAAACTTGTAAAAGAAACTTTGTACTCTGTGTTAACTAATACTCTATTCTAACTACTCTGTTTTAACATACAGAAATTAAATTAAATTTTAACATGCCATCTATGTTAGTATCTTGCAAGCCATTCACTAACAAATAAAAGACACAACATAATAACAACTATCTCCTACAAGAAACTTGAAAAAAGGGAATTAAACAATTAAATGATGAACAACAAACACACATCATTTAAAATAACAAAAACACATATAACAGGAAATGAAGTAAATGATAATTACACAACTAAAATATGATAGCTATCTATCTAAGTATTCACCCATACCACTAGTGGGACCCCTAGCAGGTCGTGGCTACTCCTCAACAACAAATAGCGATCTAAATCAACATGGTTCTAGCATTAAATTAAAAAACGCAGTCTAGCACAAGTTTGTGAAAATGTCTGAGTTACACAAATAAATGATTCTAACAATTCTTAACACTTTGTCTGACAACTACTGTGGTATTTATAATGATTATAATTCGATATGTCGACCACTGGAAGGGTCGACCTCCTCTAAAAATGGTAAATTCCATTAAATACGTGCTAACTGTCGTTAGCTTCTAGAAACTAAACGGGCCACTTAATGATTAACACAATTGATTAATCCGATATGTCAAGAGCTCAGTAGTTGGAGGCCACAAGGGTGAAAAAAACCCATGTCACTGATTCGCCCAGCACAAGTCACCAATATAACAACTGCCAACTCGCCTACGCTCCAAGTGTTGGATGCAGTGTTAGACATAGTGCCGGATGAAGTATCATATTGGGTGTTGGATGGAGTGCAAAATGATCTACCAGATGGAAAATCGCATGGAGAATTCATCCTATGACACACAGATCATGAATTAAATTCTTTTAGACATTAAATCAAATCGAATTTAACTCAAAACCATCGTAAAACATTAATTGCACATACCTGGTATAAAGTTATGCCAAATTGATGTAAAATCCTTCAAAACTTCTTCAAAATGGTTCAATACACATATAATACCAGTACAAAAATGATTTAATCATCATCATAAAACAACCAAATCACGATCCCAACATTACCCCCACACCTAATATTTTGCAGGTCCCACTGCAAACAAAAATGAATTGCCCAATATGACTAGACTTACTGAGCAGGGGATGGATTAGCTTTAGAAGTTTCTTTCACTGAAGACTTTGTCTTGGCCCTCTTGCGATGTTTCAATTATGCACGGAGCCTACGATTGTCGTTGGTCATTTGGTGAACCAATCTTTGGAGGGAATTCACCTTTGCTTGTAGTATTGCATTGTCATGGTGGACATGTCTATCCATGGTCTTCCTCTCTTCCAATTGTTGCAGCAGCTCAACATTTTTCTGTTGTAATCTTTCAATGGCTAGAGTATGATCAGATATCTCAGAGGAGAGCTTGGATTCCTTGAAGGATGTAGATATTCTATCCGTTTTGGGATCTGGTGTAGGCATCTATGAGGTAGGAGTAACCAAGGGTTTTTGAGGGGAAATGGGTTCATATTTTGTTTCTCTATTAGGCTCCAATTCTTCTGCAGAAACTTCCCTAAGTCTTTTATAAGGGATTTCGATATCATAGGATACTTGGATAGGATCTAAAGTGCCTGGGTGTTTTACATTAGGCTTCCCACTTGTATTCCAAGTACTTTTTTGAAAAGATCCTCTTTTGAATCGATTAGCTCCTCTCCTATTTGTGGGGACTACAGGGAAATCTTGTTGAATTGCCTCTTGTAATGTTTTGGGTGAAAGATCAATAGATGTTGAGGGAATTGGAGATTTATCAATAGGCTTCTCAGTCTTGTTGCCCGATGAGGCTACAAGGGTATCAACAAGTTTCTTGGTATTGTGTTCTGATAGAGGGATAACTTGAGTAGTAGGGTTTGGAGTCTTCGGAGAATGGGGTTTGGATGGAGTAACAACCCCGAGATCAAGTTTTTTCTAGTTGGTCTTGATTGTAATATGGGGGCTTGAAAATTGATAAATGAACTCATCCCATGTCTTCCCATGTTTTTCCAACTCAGCTATAACAAGCAATTTGATGAGGTCGTGGTGGAATAGGCTGTTATGAGGATTGGCCACATTCTTTCATACTTGGGAAGACATCTTCTCAAGACTTTTCAAGAATTAAAAAATGAAATTCAATGGCATATTGAATTGGAAATGAGCTAATAATTGAAAATGGCAAGCTTTAAAAACATAATATCTACCTTCACAAGTGATAATTCTGGTGATGATAATCAAGGGGTTAATTAGCCCATATTTAATCCACTCCTTGGAGTATCCCTTAGCTCCAGAGAAATTCTAAAACTCAGGTTTGAAAACCCTGTTCCAGCTCACCCGTGGCAACTGGTGGTGTTTAAACCAGCGGTCTCCAACTCTTGGAGGCTTCATGGCTGAGGAAATTGATTCCTCCGAGACCAAGAAGGCCAGAGACCCCACGCGCTCCATCCTTCCATCGAATCCAATGGAGAATTGCAAAGAAACATTTTCATTGTGGCCCTACAAATGGGCCAACAATGGTCCCCACCCTGCACGAAGTAAGACCTCCCTACACTGTGTGAACTAGGGGATAGAAAAGAGGTCAGCATAGGAGGACGGCTCATATCATTTGGGCATGGTGACAGTGTGGAGATTAAACAAAGAAGAGGAATTGGACAGAGGAGCGGAATAGACAGAGGATGAGCACAATTGGGCAAAGGATGAGCACAATGCATGAATGAGTTAACAAGTTAAGCTAACCCTTCGATTTTGAATGCGCTCAAGGTGGAGAAGGTTGAATTCGTTGATGAATTCATCACACATGAGTTTCCATGTGTGAGTATAAGTGTGTTTATTTTGAATTCGAAGAGTATATTTAGGAGGTAATCATAATGATGAAGGATTTAGATCAATGTCCAAGTATTTGAATTGGACATTTGACCATAAAAATGTGTTTAAAAATTGTATCATTTAACTCTCAATTTCCATTTAACTATCTCATCATACAAATGAACAAACAAATAAATTCAAACGATTCATGGTTACCTTAAATTGTGGTCATTTATTGTGTGTCTGCACCTCATCTGATCCTTCATATGGAGCGTCATCCAATCGTTCATATGGCACCCCATATGGTCTTTCAAAAGGCACTCCATATGACACTCCATATGGTACTCATGTGCGAAATGAAATTTGTTCATACTGTAATGGATGTTTTATCCATAACACTTAGTCTTAAAATAGTTTTGACAGCCATAGTGAACAGCAGCAGAGACAGGATAAGAGTGTTCCATTAATACTTGTTTTTCCATCGTTCTCACACATCATAACAATATTTTCCTTTATCCCACATATTATAAGGCATGTAATCATAGTTTGTAATGAACATTTTGTAGAGAAAAACCAATTAAGTGGTATGTCAAAGAAATATACAACAAGTTTATAACACATAGTGAGCATTTCAATAAAAAAATTGCTGCTGATAGAATAGCCCATATCATGAAAACAATATACAGAAATTTTTACAAAGATTCTACTTCTTCCTCTCATGGATTATAGATAGGTAGTGTTGTCATTTGTTAGCTCATGAAACCCCTCTCTCACTCCTAAGTATTGTGACATTTCACAATCAAAAAAATATAGGAAACCAGTGAATTCTCCCAATAGCCGAAGCTTTACAACTTGTTAAGTGTAGAGATAAATTTTTCATATTGGTCTGACGAGACGATTAGAATATGGCCCCACCTATAGGACAGAATATCCTACATATAGTTAAGAAGAGGTAGGCAAGAGAGTTTCAATATAGTCTCAAAGTTAGTTCCCAATGGAAAATTTATGGAGTTCATTAACCTTAGATTAACCATACATACTTTGTGTCAGCTTTGTCTACAATTAATGTCGTACATCAAGATAATTTTAAGATTAGGAATTTCTTATTTTTTTGTCATATTATCATCCTCGCTAAGTAGAATGCCTCGCTGCCAGTAAGCATGTTCAGTACTCTGGCGGGTTTACCTAGTCATACCATAGGCCAGTACCCACTGCCAATAGACCTGTTTAGTATCCCGGTGGGTTAGCCTCTTACACCCTCAAAGACTGGCCCTCCATCTTTTAAGATTTTAATATAAGATTTCTTTGTGCAAGAAGATGGGGGGACAACTCTGAAAAAAAAATTATTTTTTCTTTTCTTTTTTAGATTGGGATGGTATTTATGTTAGAGGATGAATTTCCTTTATATATTCCTTATAGAGTGTCTTGATGTAAGGGGTACTTAACTGGACGTTGCCTATCTAAAGATATGATATAATCAATCATTTTTAGTGTGTAGTGGATGGTACGATTGGGAAAGAACAGAAAAGTATCTTTAGTCTCAACTTACTTTCTTGTTTTTTTTAAGTTATTGTGATGTTTCCATGGCTAACCGCTAATTAGACCTCCTTGTTACTCTTTAATAAAGATACTTTACTCACTTACTCAGGTTTCTTGGGAAAACTGTACGAGTGACCTCTAAGTTTGATGGTTACGGTATCACTTCCTTATATCTAGTGGTGAAGGTTTAAGAGAAGTTGCTATTTAAGATGCCTTGATAAAAAGAAGATGGAAATCTTTGCAAAAATGTGGCTAATTACAACAAGTCATTATTAAATTGATGCTTAGAAAACAACAAGGTTCAAATCTAGAAATATTTTGAAGAAAATCCTTCCTTTATATCTCCTTGAAACTATCTAATCCTGGTGAAATAAATACCTACACAAATCTCTAGAATTGTCTATCAACAAAATTCAAAATTATTTACATATGTACAGTCAAAAATTCAGAAAAACATTCAAGACCAAGGGGGGACTTCCCCATCTACTAAGGTCAATGCCTTGTCAGTTGACATGACTTGTACAAAATCTTCTTTGGAAATGGGCCTGTGATAAAGTTTGAGTCGGTGTCTATTTACTACAAAGGAGACTTGTCCATTGTCAATTGTTTTTATTTTCACAGCCCCATTGTCATACACGGTGACTACCTCGTAAGGACCCAACCATCGAGTGGTAAGTTTTAATTTGAAAGTTTTAAATCGGGAGTCAAACAACAAAGCCCAATCACCAAGTTTAAATTGTTTCTTCTTAATAAACTTGTCATGCCACTTGCTCCTCTGGTTTTGGACTAATATTGTTTGTTGGATAGAAACTTGTTAGATCTCATCCAACTTGTTTAATTGTAGGGCTCATTGTTTCTGAGCCTCATCTAAGTTTAATCCCAATTCTTAGGCAATACGGAAGGTCCTTACTTGGAATTCTGTTGGTAGAAGTACTTGTTTCCCATACACTAGCTCATAAGGGGTATGCCCAGTGGTGTTTCTCCAGGTGGTCCGATATGCCCATAAATCCTCTGGAAGCCTATCAACCAAATCCTGATGATGTAATTGAACAGTCTTGGTTAAGATAGCTTCCAGAAATTTGTGTGTGGACTCTACTTTACCATTATCTTGTGGGTGGTATGGAGAAGACTTGTAGTGCTTAATCCCATATATCTATGTTAGTTCTCTCATCAGCTTGGAAGTGAATTGAGTGCCTTGGTCTATAAAAATTTCACGAGGCACACCAAAGTGGGTAAAAATGTCTTCATAAATGAATTCGACAACATATTTTTATGTAGCCCTGAATAGGGATTTTCCTTCTACCCACTTGGTGACATAATCTGTACAAACCAAAATATATTTTTTCTTACGAGACATGGGTGGAATTGTTCCTACAAAGTCAAGGATCCATTTCTCGAAAGGTTATATCATAACTTGGGCATGCAAGGGAATTTCATCAGCTGATGTGGGTCTTCCTATCCTTTGACAACTATCACAACTCCTCACATACTTGGCAGCATCCTTAAAAATTCTATGTCAATAGTAACCTAAACGTAACACCTTATATGTTGTACGTTTGTTAAAAAAATGGCCACCACATGGTCCATCATGACAACTTCGTAGGATTTCTGGTATCTCATCTTCTCAGACACATCTACGAATAATCAAGTCTAGACTAGTACAGAAAAGGTCATGGCCAACCCAAGAGTAATTGGTACTTTGCGTAATAATTCTATGCTTTTCATGAAGTGACAAATGAGATAGTAACTTCTTAATAGCCAAATAGTTTTCCATATCTGCAAACCATGGGGTATTTACAGAAAGGAAAAAAAGGTGCTCGTCTAGGAAACTATCATCTATGGGAATGTCATCATCCTCATTGTTTATGCGTGAAATAAAATCAGCTACCAAATTCTCCTTTCCAGGTCGGTCAAGAACGGTGATATTAAATTCTTGCAATAGCAGGAGCCACCTAGTCACTCGACCATTAGTAATGAGTCTATTCATGAGAAATCTAATGGCGGAGTGATCTGTATGTACAAATACTTTGTAACATGTGATGTAGTGGCGAAACTTATTAATAGCATGAAATACTACCAATAATTCATTTTCGATAACTATATAGTTCAACTCAGTAGGGGACAAGTTCTTGCCCACAAAATAAATGGCATAGGACTGTTGGTCTTCTTTCTTCCCTAATACTCCTCCTATTGCAGTGTCAGAGGCATCAGTGGATATATGAAATGGGAGAGCCCAGTTGGCCCCCCTAAGAACTGGTGCCACAGACAGCTTATCTTTTAGATTTTCAAAGGTGGCTTGACACTACTCAATACAAAGAAAATAAACATCCTTTATTAACAATCCAAACATGGGCACAACAATCTTTGTGAAATTTTCAATAAAACGTTGATAGTATCTGACATGTCCAAGAAATCTTATCACCTCTTTTTTAGTCTTGGGGGGTGGAAGTTTGACAATGACCTCAATCTTAGAAGGATCAACTTTAATCCCTTCAGATGAAATGTGATTTCCTATAACCACTCCTTCAATCAACAACATTTTGCATTTTTTATGACTTAAAGACATGTTCATTTCTTGGCATCTAATAAGGACTTTTTCTAAATTATCTAAGTCTTCCTAGTAAGTATTGCCATATATTGTGAAGTCATCCATGTATACCTCCAAAAAATCATGAATAAGATCAAAAAATATCCCTAGTACTTCTCGTTGAAATGTGGCAGGAGCATTACACAATCCAAATGGTAAGACCCTATAGGCATAGGTGCCCCAAGGAAAAGTAAAGGTAGTCTTGTATTGATCCTCGGGTGCTATGAGAATTTGATTGTACCCACTATATCCATCTAAAAAGGAGAAATATTTCTTTCCAGATAGGGTATCCAAGACTTGGTCAATGAAAGGAAGAGGGAATAATCCTTCAGAGTGGCCTTGTTAAGTTCCCAGAAATCAACACAAATCCTCCATTTCCTGGTTACCTTCTTTCGAACCACTACAAGCGGGGATACCCATTTGCTATCGGAGATGGGATAAATAAATCCAGCATTTAATAACTTCTGGATCTCCTCTTTTACTATATCCTTGAGTGTTGGGTTCATCCTTTTCTGGGGTTGCCTAACACGTGTTACTTCCCCTTGGGTATATATATGATTAATGCATGTGTCAGGGTGTATACCATTCATGTCAGTGTATTGCCAGGAAAATTCCCTTGATTGTTCTTTAAGGATACTTACTAACTTATTTTGTTGGTATACATCTATTTTAGAGTTTATATGTAGAAATTTCCCTGGACTAATCTCGTAGGGCATGGTATAAGATGTGGCAGACTCGTCTATCTCGAAGATAAAATATGTCGAAGGAAAAATCAATGGATCCAACTGTTCCTTAAATTCTTCCCCAAACATGTACTCAAATTGGGGAAACGATTGTGTAAAATCAACAACGTGATAGCAGAAATAAATTGGTTTAGCACATTTTCCGTTGTGTGCTCCTGAAGTGCCCAAGAATGATCACTTGGAAACAAAGGCTCTTTCCAGTACTCATTCTCGTATGGAAATTCAAACCAACATAGAATATCCATGATAGGTTGAGCTAGTGGATATATGGTGAGCTTTTGGATAGAGAGTCCAGTTGAGATGGTCATTTATCCCTCTCTACAACCAATAAATGCATTGGTTATGGCTAACCAAGGTCTTCCCAAAATAACGGGATGGCCTTTGGTAGGATCCTTTGAGTGGATGACAAGAAAGTCTACTAGGTACTCCCATGATGCTAAAGTAACTATGATATCATCCAAAATTCCTTCAAGTATAACCCTAGTATTATCTTCTAATTCAAAAATGGTTGGGGTAGGTCTAAGAAGAGGTTTTAACTATAATTTCTCCAAGGTAGTAATGTCCATAACATTTATGATTTCATCTAGGTCTATGAGAGTGTTTCCAATGGAAAACTCATTAATGGTTATGGTCACTACGGGGTTTCCTGGGTTCCCATATTTTTCTACGTTAGGCTACTCTGATATGTACTCGAAAAGTTCTCCTATCAAATGTATTGATGGAGGATCCTTCTGCTTCCTTCCTAGCTTATTAATACACAATTCTTTGACCACCTTATTGTAGATTGGAATATCCTTAATGTCTTGTATCAAGGGAATATTGACACAAATATTCTTCAATTCATTCAGGATGTCAAATTCCGGTCGGGTCGTAGGTTTTTCGATTACTAATATTTTTGGATAAGGAGGGGCCTTCGTAATTTGTGAAGGTCATTTTGGG
>JASDQU010227456.1:5362-17320 GCA_032191745.1 Picea mariana | reverse complement strand
ACCTCTTGAAACCAATTTTCAATGTAATCTTGATGTTTATCAACCGTAATTTCTATGCTCTCCTTCATCATGCTATGCAGATCCTCTTCTTCTGGATGATTGATTTCTGAAGTACATAAAGGGTATGTTGAGATGGATGTTGAGAAATCCTCAATCTCAGGTCTTAGTGATTGCTTTGCACCAGATGTAGTCCATAAGTTTTCAGCTTCCTTCATAGTTTGGAAAGGAAAATCATTTTGTAGCTCATAGGACCTTGATTCTTCTAATATTTCTGGAGAGGTAGATACACTTTTGGCTACTGCTAAAATATGTTCTTCTTGAAAAGAATAAATCCTGTTTGTTACTAGGATATGAGAAAGTTCCCTCAAGCTAATGGTTTCTTTTGAGTTCATTATGTTGGCTGATGGATCCTGCCTCACATAGGGATTAATGTCTAGGGTTCTTAAAACACCCAAAAGTTTTTTTTTTAATTATTTTAGATGTTTTTAAGATTTTTTTTTTTTAATCACAACTACCTAAAAGATGAAAGACATATTTAAAGAAGATTTGCACAAACCAAACACACGACGCTTGCATAGGTGTGGGGGTCGAAAATTGGAAACTCGAAGGTAGTTTCGGTTTGGTTTCCAACTTCTTCTCCCTCCTCGTGTCTTACATTGTTGTGATCCTCATGATCATCGATACTGGTTTGGTTTCCAAAAAGAGAGTACTTAAGTGGTTTTATTCTTGAAGAGAACAAGGTATCCCTCTGATGGGAAGGTCTTCCTACCGTTTGGGTGTATGGGACTCTACTCGAGCCGGTTGAGATTATTGGTGCCAAAGTTTCTGTGTCAACTTGAGAGACAATTATGATGGCTGAACTACCAAACAAGATATTCACATGTTCAGGGACTATGATGTCTTTAAAGTTAGGATCTCCTGATGGTGGTAAGAAAACAAAGGTTGTATTATTTGGTTTTGTGGAAAGCTCGAGTGGTCTTGTCTCTTCTTCCACTATTACAGATGCTTCAATTTTCTGTTCTATAGTGCTCCTGGTCTTAGTCTCCTTAGAGACTACTTTAGCTCTTTGGGTTGAGCTAATTCCTATTTTTCGGTATTGATCTGCGAAATTTATAAGTGGAACGTTCCTTCCCCCAAAAAGATCAAAAGGAACCTTGGTTGAAAGGTTTGATTTAGATTTTAATGTATCTACCTTTTGGGTCTCTAGGTCTGTTCATGAAAGCAAACAAAACCAAAAATAAAAACTATCATTGGGTCTGGGGAAACCTGCTATAGAAGATGCGCAGGTTCTTACCTCTAGTCTTAAAGTTCCCCCGCCACCAAACTAATGCTAAGTTTTAGAAGGGATCTATTTCCTAACTATTTCTTACCCTGAGACAACTCCCCGACAACGATGCCATAAATTATGGGTGTTCTATATGCACTAAAAAACACTTAAAAACCCTCAATTAAATTGTCAACCTGGGGTAAGTAAACTTAGAGTTGTAGCACTATATGGGGCAGAAAGGCTAGAGGTAGTATAGTCTAACTAAGGAAATGATCTATTGAAGGGCTAATCTATTTAAGAAAAGACTACTAATGATCAAACCCTACTAAGAAACTTAAACTATTTACCCTAAGTAACCTTTGAACAAATGATCGATGGGTATTTCTAAGAAGGCAAATGAAAACCCTACTTAAATCAAATTAACTTAATCATGACAATAAGCAAAAGCAAACTATCTACCTAATAAGCAATAACAACAACAAACTACTTTAATTAACCTACTCAAATTCAATAAGCAACTATCCTATGAAAGCAAGTAAATAGACAAGCAACTACCATATCAAAGAAAAATAGACTAGCAAACAACTACCCTATTAAAGCAAGTAAACAAGCAAGCAAACAGCTAGCAACCTATGATAACTTCTACAACAAGTAAACTAATCAAGATTACTCAATAAGAAACTAATCAAACTAATAAGCAAGTGAACTCTATTCTTAAATTAAACTTCCTAATTACTTCTAATTTACGAAATGAAATCTTAATCTACTAAATTGAAAGCATCGTGACAATAAAAGTAAATAACAACTAATCTATGATAAGAAAACTATTCTTCAATCTACCAAAGCAAGAAGACTATATAAACTACAAAAGAAAGGAAACTATCTTCTAATCTATGAAAGCAAGGAAACTATCTTCTAATCTATGAAAGCAAGAAAACTCAAATATAGTGTTGATGGTTATGTCTCTGGTATCTTATGATATCACGATGGCACTTAACAATTAATGATAACTCAAGAGGCATAAACTCAATATTGACTTCGATAGCAAAGTGAAAAGTGTGAATTAGGCAATCCAATGAGAACTTAGCCATGATAGAAGCAACATCAACTATCCTTCATATCCATGTGATTATTCAATCATGCATTAATCATCAACAATATAAAAACACTATTCTATGAAATTCAAATGCATTCTATACTAATATAAACAAATTCACACTACTTAGGTACTTGATAATCAACTTTGAATGAAAATTGCAACCTAAATCTAGAAAAGGAAATTGCATGAAATAAATTAGACTAATTCTATTTTGACAAATGAAATTGCAAATGAGGAAATACTCTTAAGACAACATATGACAAGAAATTAAATAAGCAAACTACATAACTAGATAAGCAAATTTAAATAGCAATTAGATAAGCAAATTGCAAATTAGAAACTATAACTAAGACTATCCATCCACCGAAGCTTGCCAAAGAAACCATAAACTAGAAACTCTGTTTTAGCTCTATTTTTAAACTCTATTCCAGCATATGAAAAATCCAGCTATCATCTAATTATACACAGGGCTAGTAGCTAAGAAATTACAAGTTCATTTCCTATTAACTAAAAGATCATTACATATTAACACTATCCTCCCTAATAACTTGCAAAATTGAACTAAGACAATTAAATCATAAACAACAATTTATATAGAAAATAAAGAGAATAAAACTCATGTACAGGTAATAGACAAAATGATGATTACACTACTCAAATCTACAAGCATATTAACTAAATATTCACCCAAACTATTGGTGGCGCCCCTAGCAAGTCGTGGCTACTCTTCAAAGGCGAACCACGAGCTTCAACAACACAAATTCACCATTAAAACCAAAAACATTGTCTTTACACAGTTTTTAGAAAAATGTATGAAAAATAACAAAAGAGAGCTGAACTGTCTATTTTCTCCCTTAACTATTTGTTTGACCACTGAGGTGGTATTTATAGAATTACAATCTGAGAGGTCGACCACTGGGAGGGCCAACCTCCTCTAAAAACAACAAATTACACTAAATGCGTTTTAACCGCTGGTGGCTTCTAGAAACCAAGTGAGCCAATAAACGCCTAGTATAACAACCCAAATCGAGTTATCAGAAGCCCAATAGCTAGAGGCCACGAGCACAAGCAAAACCCATGTCTTTGATTCTCCCATCGCTGGCTGCCAATATGCTAACCGCCAAACCGCCCATGGTTTTGTGCAGGACAAATTGTCGAATGGAGTACCAAACTGAGTTCCATATGGAGTACCGGATGGAGTGTCGGATGGAGTACCAGATTGAGATCTAGATGGAGTACTGGAAGGAGTGCCAGATGCAAAAAAAAGCTGTGATGTTTCCTTGTGACAGATAAAACATGAATTAGTTTCCTGAGATCATAAAAACATGTTGATTTATACTCAAAATCATCAAAAAACATGAATTATGCATACTTGGTGTGAATCATAGCGATTTGACATAAAATTTCTTCAAAAAATATTCAAAACAGAAAAATGCATATACACATTCGACCAAAAAGGATCTAATTAATGTCATGAAATCAATCATATCACGGGCCCAACAATTGTTATAGAGTATTTGACCAGATGGGCAGAAGCAAGAGCAATTAAGGACTGTAGTGCAGCTACAATTGCACAGTTCATCTTTGAGGATATCATAACCATATTTGGATGCCCAAAGATCCTTATGAGTGATCAAGGCACACACTTCATCAACAAAACTATTGAAGCATTGACTCAGGAATTTTAAGTTCACCATCAGAAGAGCACACCATACCACCCACAGGAGAATGGTACAGTCGAATATTTCAATAAGATCTTGGAGACAGTGCTGACTAAGATTTGCAGTGTTAACAAAGATGATTGGGATTTAAGAATTCCAGCAGTATTATGGGCTTATAGAACTACTTGCAAGAATTTAACAACGCATACCCCATTTAAGTTGGTATATGGCTTGGAAGCAGTAGTAACTATGGAATACTTGGTTCCTAGTTTAAGAATTGCAACATTTATAGGTATGGATGACACTGGAATTGTTCAAGGCAGACTTGCACAATTTATAGAACTGGAGGAAGACAGGTTCATTGAAGGATTTCATCAGCAGGTACAGAAAGAAAAGAGAGAAGGCTTACCATGACAGACATATCAAGAGGAAAATATTTAAGAAAGGATATTTGGTATTGTTATATGACAACAAGTTCAGGAAGCATCCAGGGAAGTTCAGGACACATTGGCTAGGACCATTTGAAGTTGCCTATGTTACATAAGGAGGAGTTGCGCAGTTGAAGACCCTTAATGGAGAATGGAAAGAAGGTTTGGTAAATGGGAGCCGGTTGAAATTGTATTATGACAACCAGCTACCTCGCAACTCTCATTACTAGCTACTAGGTGCAGTTGAAACTAGATACCAGATAAAGAAAAGATAGGGAAGGATAGAGAAGAAAGCACAGACTGCTTTATGTAGTCTGCAGTTGAAGTGATACAAAAGGTTCAGTCTTGCAGTGACTCGGGATGAGTCACATGTGAGTGTTGGAGGCCTGTTGGCCCTTGGTTATGTAAGAAAGCGAAGACTAAGGAATAAAGGTGAAGTGCGAATTGCGTACAAGGCACATAAACTGAGGAAGGGTCAAAGTTGTAAAAGAAATAGAAAAGAAGGAGAGAAGTAAAGGAAAAGCTAGCCGTTGGAAAAGAAGATTGAGGAAGACAAAGCATTGAATAAGGTGGGTTGTGGACAACTTAGTGAGTGGAAAAATACAACAACGGGTGCTTTGGAGCACCTTGTGGAAAAGAAGGAAGGACAAGTTGGTGAGGCCCTTAAAATGCAGGTCAAGTGGACCTAGGGTTTCTTTGGAACATAGGGTTTTGACACCTAGACTTCAATCTAAGGCTGTCCAAGGAAGTCATGTAATGTATAAATAAAGGTGTAAGAGAGTCGAGAGGGTTTCTCAATAATTTGTTTATTAGCATTATTGTTGTTGTTGGCAATTGTTGTTGAGGAAAATCTTGAGTCTATATTGTAAGATCTTTAGTTGGGTGCAAAGATCACCCCTGCAGTTGGGTGTGCAGGGAGGAAGAGAAAGAGAGAAAGAGAGAGAGATTTGTAGCTAAGTGCGTAGATAGAGTTGTATGTTTTCATCTAATATATCAATAAACACAGTTCTGTGGACGTAGCCCTAGGGAGAGGGTGAACCGCATATATCTTATTGTCTTATGGTTGATGCTTTATTGTTTGTTATTTGTTATCCTATTATTGCATTGTTGTGTTAGATAAGAGATATAACTTTGTAAAGTGATCATAATAGTGGTAACGAATATCTATATTGTTGTGTGTTGTTTCCCTGGATCCACTTTGCATTTCCTCTGGCTGTAGACACCTGTGTCCTGCAACCCCCTATTGCTACTTCGAGTGAGACTGCATCTAGTTTGCAGGTGTTACCGAAAGGGACAACAGTTAGGGATTGATGGTGCACTGTTAGAGTTGAACCCTGGGTTTTCCCCTATGCCAACAAGCAGATTCATCACATCCGCCAACAGGTCTAAGAGATTTTTTAGAAATCCAATGCTAAGTACAAGTAGCACCATGATCAACACAGGGTACCACACAAGTTTCAGGTTGGTGAGAAATTCTGGTTACATTTGTAGAAGGAGCAACTCATCGGTACCCATTGGAAGCTCCACTCACTTCGCTATGGGGCTTACACTATCCCCAAGGCTGTGGGTAGCAATGCTTTTGAGCTAACCACTCCACCCTTCCTTGGATTGCACCTAGTGTTCAATGTGGACCTCCTTCGACCATATTTTCCACCATTATTAGACACCTCAGAGATCACAGAATAAATGACACCCACAGAGCTCAACCCTAAATACATGGAACAAGCATCCATTGATCATATAGTGGACACATAGGTCAATGGCACTCACTAGGAGAGGATCCATCTTTATCGGGTTTTCAAGGCAGGGAAAATCCTACACCAAGGCAAGGGTCTCACCCAGGGCCAAATCTAGCAGAAGTTTCCTCACCTGATGGGGGAACTCAATGCAATGGATACCATTGATTCCTAAGGGGGGAGGATTGATCTAGTTGTCTATTGGTGGCCACCCACCTATTCCAACTGGCTCCTCTTGTCCATTTTTAGTTCAACACGTTCTTCTGTACTTATTTGTAATTGTGGGTTCTACACTTATGGGATTGTCTAAATCCCTACACATCTTCCAGGTGGATATCGGTGTCCTTTCACCTAATCCAACTGGATTATTTTGTATTTTTTCATGTCAGCACATCTTGTTGTACTTCTAGGACCATTTTGGAGGCCTAAACAATGTTTATTTGGCTCACCATAATCAAACTATCGACAGAGTCAGGGTTTGACAGTGGAATGTGTATTTCTCTTAAATACCTTTCCAACAGGGTATCACGTGCCTAAAATGAAGGTCGTATGCAAAAGATACTACCACGAGAATTTGAGGTACCAACTTACCCATAGGGGCCCACACGACTTTTGATGTTTCACCTTCTAGGGTTAGGTTTATATATATCTAGGGTTTCAGAATTCATGAGTAATACAAAATGCCTCTAGATCCTCATTTTAATTCATTCTACTCAGATGGATGTGCATAGCAGCCACATATCTTCTCAAAGATAGCTACCACCATTAGAGCAAGTGTTTGAGTTCTATAGTTTTACAGTTTCAACTTATTTCATTATTCAATAGAAGATATTGTTCACTGGATATCTGTGTTATTCTTTATATCTCTATGTTTATTATATTCTTTCTGTTAATCATTTCATTTCACTCCTAAATCTGGATCATCTGAGTTCATTACTAATCTTCCCATGGGCACAACAAACCCTCCTCTTAATGACAATATTCCTAGTCAACATATTTTTGTCATTTCATTAGAGGACCCTTGGTATAATGATATTTTGGTTTATTTTCACACCCAAAAGTTTATCCCCCATTTGTCAAAAGATGATCGATGACATATTCATCACCAGGATCCTTGATATATCCTCATTAGTGAATTCCTTTATTATCAAGGATTCAATACCATTCTATGTCATTTACTCACTCTCAAGGAGGCCAAATATGTTTTAAATGACTATCACAATGATGCTTATGGTGACAATATTTTAGGGATGAACATTGTTATCATTGGAATTTCACCTGCAAATGGTTACAGGAATCCAACATCTTCAAGCACTCATTAGTTCACCCATGGCCCAGAAAATGCATTTCCAAAGGGCACAAAACTATACAACTAGTTAAAAAATCATCATGCGCTAAGGATACAAAGGCAACGCGCGCACATGCGGCAGTCGAATAACGTCGGAAAATCACATATGCACCTGATGCATATGATGTAATGACTTCCAAAGGTAGCTACAACTTCCAAATGTAAAGGGAGGGATAAACCTCCAAGAGGAATATACAATCCTCCAATATCAAGAAAGATTTGAAATCTCCATCCTTGCCCCTTCCTTCCACCCAAGAATATATGAGAGATAATAAAACTTTACATTAAATCATCATTATCAACCAATCATCACATAGAACCTGATAATGCTTCATGAGACTTCTTCAATTTCTGCAATTATTCAATTCTTGGAGTACTCTGATCCTGTAGATAATATTACTCAATGTATTATCTAAAACTCCTCCAATTTCACTCCTTGAATCCTCCCCAAAAAGAAGTTATAGAAAGAATGGTAGACTTAATCGACCTTAATTAAAATTATCCTTTTCCATGAGAAGTCTCTCTTTATATAGGGGAAATAGAGATAGTTGAAGAGATTAGGATGATCCCACCAAATCAAAGAAGCGAGTAGGATCCCAACCATACAGATGCCACCTCATCTTCTAAAAGATCCCCTTCTAGAAATTTTGTGAAGTTTAACCTTTTCTTAGCCTTTTGACATCGTCACTCCCTAGCTTTAGAGTATCTTGTGGAGAATTCACATGCTAGTAATATAGCAAAGGGAAACAACCGGACATTGTCTCACCCTACCTATGGAGCATCCTGCGACGACCTTCCTTAATAGGGTTTTTGATAAGAGAAAGCCAGTCACTTTCCTCATGAAGAAAGGCTCTTTTGGGAACATGCACACATGTTGTTAATGGATCACCAAGATTACCAAAATAATGTGTGATAGTGGATATAGGTGGCCACCCACCTCTTACAACTGGCTCACATACAGTTTTCATCTTGGGAGTTATTTCTAGCTTTTCTGGTCCTAAACTTTCAGGGCCGTTTTGAGGCCCTAAACAATGTTTTTTGGGCCCACCACAGTCACATTGCAGATGGAGTCAAAAAGAAAAATGTGTATTCCTTGGATATAAATTTTCAATGGGATATTGTGTGCCTAAAACAAAAATCATATGCAAAAGTTATGACCCCTAGAAGTTGATGTAGCAACTTACCCCACCGGGGCCCACATGACTTTTGGCACTTCATCTCTTAGGGTTAGGTTTTTGGATGTCTAGGTTTTTCTGATTACTTTTTGATGCTAAAAAGTTTGTAGGCCTAATTTTAATGTGCTCAAGAGAATGCACATAGCCGACACATCTCTTCTCAAAGATTATCTACAACCATTCGAGCAAGATTGTTTCATTATGCATTTTACAGTTTCAACATATTTTTTTATTGAATAGAAGTTAAGTTTCATTGTATCTTTGTTATTGTTCACTGCATCTCTGTGTTAATGTTATATATCTATGTTTCATTTCGTTCCGCTTATAAATATATATCATTTTTTCTATGAAAATGACTCATACAACAACTAAGATTGAAAAAATTTACACGAGGGATATTGCTAGGTTATATGGGATACCTAAGGCAATTATGTCAAATAGAGATACAAAGTTTAGTTGAAATTTATGGAGAGGATTATTTAAATGATTTGGTACAAATATTAACTTTATCACAACTTACCATCCACAATCATATGGGAAGACAGAGAGAATCAACCAAGTGATTGAAGACATGTTGAGAATGTATGTGATGGATAAGCCATCTAAGTGGGAAGACTACTTGCATTTGGTTGAGTTTTCCTATAATAATGGGTATCAAGATTCATTGAATATGATCCCATTTGAACCTTATGGTATAACATGAAATAATGCAATGAGTTGGGAAAACCCATTAGACAAAGAAGTACCTGGGCCAGAATTGCTCAAGGATATGAAAGACCATATTGTTAAAATTAAGTAGAATTTGAAGGCAACACAAGATAGACAAAAGACTTATGCAGATAAGAACAAGAATATAGATAGATAATTTAAAGTGGGAGAGCATGTGTTTTTGAAAGTTAATCACAAGAAGAGCTCATTGAAGTTGGGAAGCTGTACAAAGCTAGTAGCCAAATTATATGGTGCATTTGAGATATTAGACATAATAGGGCCAATTGCATACATGCTTGCATTACCTGCTTCCATGAATGTGAATAATATATTTCATGTATCTTTGTTGAAAAATTATGTGCATGATCCTAACCATGTTATTTATTGAAATTTGATTCAGGGGGAGCCATAGGGAGACTTTCAGGTCCAGTTGATGCGCATATTGGACATAAAAGTCAAAATGCTCCGAAATTGAGTCATAGAACTAGTAAAAGTTCAGTGGAACTTCTATGGTCCTGAATATTTTACATGGGTGCATGAAGATGCCATGCGGGCAGAGTACTCACGACTTTTTGAATAATTTTGAAATTTTGATTTATGTTTTGTATATGCACTAAGGAAATTACTAAAATTAGGGGGAGGTGAATGTAATACCCTAGTTTTGAGTCCCCATATTAATACTGTCTTCTTCTTTTTTTATGAAAGGTCGGAGTGCCAAAAAAATTAAAAGAGTCTAGAGTGCCTAGGAAATATAATACTTTGAACATTGCAAATAATAAAATGCATCTCTAGCTGCAACATAAAAAAGGACAAGAGTTATAGGGGGTTATGATTCCATGAGAGAGGGGTATAAAGGGGCCAAGTCTTTATTATTATATTTTATTTACCCATCTTGGTAAATATTGGAGAAAAGTGGTTACATGAGTTTCTTAGGGGGAAGGCCATGTGTTTCTTGATTTCATGTAATTATATAAACACCTCTTGTGGGTTGTTTGGTGGTTCTCTCTTCATTTTTTTATCCATTCATTACTTTTCATTCATTATTCCTCATTCATTCTTGATATTGGCTTGGGAAGGAAAAACAAATTGTTTGGAAATAAACCATTGTTGGATGGATGTAGTGATTGTTGGTGTATTCCAACCATAAATTGGCCCTTGGATGCCTGAGATGCATTGGCATGTTATAACAAAATTTCACAACTTCAAATCTTGAGAGTCTCAACATGGATATTCTCGAGCAAATGCACTGGAGCCTTGGAAGGAGGTGGACATCCTAAGGGATTTCATGGAAGTGATGGGGGTTCAATGTATTTGGGTGGTGCAATCTCGAGAGAAGAGAGTTGGTGTACTTTGGATTGTTGTGCGTTGAGAAACCTATGAGATATGGAGTGATGACCAATTCAGGATGTTGAGTGTCACTCTAGAAATTGTCCTCATGGATTCATATTCCTGGCTTAGAGGTGACCTATTTTTGAGACTTGCAACAACAACATCTAAGGTTGAGTGGAAAGTCCTTAGTCTACAACTAGTTGGTGATTGATTTTGTTTAAGATAAGTTCTCTCTGTCATGTGTTTCCATGATTGTATATTTTTTTTTTTTGTGTATTAGTTGTTATATCTAAGATTCATATTTGTAATATGCATTCTTGTTGGTTATAGTTGTGCATGGAATGTTTAAACATTCTTTTTTGTTGTAGCATGAATATTGACTATTGCATGTGTTGTAATTGTGTTTCTTTCATTCTTCTTTATTAATTAAATGTCACCAAAACATGAAATCGGTTCAAGAAGTGTGTTTGGTAGTGTGGCCTAGCCTATGGGTGGTTGGGTATGTTACATAACCAAAATGAATATTTTGTGGGATGTGTACGTTGGAATACTGAGAGGGGGGTGAATCAATATTAGGCTATAATTTTTACCACAACTTTATTTTAATCAGAATTTGTTATTTACTAGTAGTCAATAATGAACATTTAAATCATATAATACACAATACACAAATATTATTGTGGAAACCCAATTGGGAGAAAACCACAAAACTTTATTTATAAAATTTGTAAGCACCAACTTACAACATACACCAATCTACAATAATCTTTGCAGGGACCAACCTGCAAGGGGCACCAATCCCCTTGTTGAGCACCAACTCAACCAATGGGCATGAACCCACATAATTATTGTTTACATGCACCAACCTGTAGGAGACACCGATCCCCTTCCTTTCTCCACCCCGCCACCCTGAAAAGATTTGTAATTAGTAGTTTTCTTAAGAATACCTCTCTAACATGCTTCATCCTTAATGTCATCAAACCTCATATCATCTTCATCACTTCCATGCTATCATACATACCTCATAATCTTTGTTCTTCTCACATTTCTCTCTTCACGCTTCCATGCTTTCATAGAGACATCAAAGTCTTTGTTCTTCTCACATCTCTTTACACCACATCCATTGCACACACCCTCACTAGATTGATCAAGTGATCATTATTTATAGAGCTTGTGTACTCAACCATTTTTCCACATACAAAGTCAT
>JASDQU010227455.1:0-17285 GCA_032191745.1 Picea mariana | reverse complement strand
ACGTCGGACATCTCTGCGGGGTCTGCTGCAACAAGGAGGTCCGCTGACCATTCCTTGGTAATCTGCTCCAAGTCTTCTTATGTCAACTTGTAGTATGACTGCAACTGTGGTTTATGCTCATCAACACACGCTGTGATATAGGTGAAGTGGTGGTCTGCGCTGAATTGTATCAAAGGTCTATACCTATGAGGTGTGTTCGGGGTGAGGCAAGGTGTAGATTGGATTGCATTCTTCAATTGGTTGTAATAGGTGTGGAAGACGGCATTGGATTGCCACTGCTTGTTCATGTCGCTGGAGTACCACAGCATACAAAACTTCGCGGCCAGTGGTTCGAAGGGTTCAATCTCCGAAAAAATGGCTCCTTCTGGTAGTTCCCATGTGATGAAAGCGATTAGTATGAGCAACCAACTAAAGTGGAACTCATACCCTTGGTCTTGTGCTTCTCTGCAATCAAGCTCTATCTGGTTGACCAGGTACTGCACCCAATTCATCTGTAGTCCCTCAACGCACTTCCTTGTGAGGTCAACTACGAATCCAGTTACTTGATTTGGTCTATTTTTGCAAACTAGCTTGCCCGCGATCACCTAACAGGAAAGGCGCACTGTGCCACTCTGAATAGAGGCTACCTTGTAGCCTCACATGCCTTTCCCGACATCGCCATAAGTTTCTTTTATTCACTGAGCGAGAGCGCGATCTGCGGTCTTTCCAGGATAAAACTCCTGTGGTTCGGGGCCCTACATACTAAGGCCTATGATTCGATTGATCAAAGTCAGATCCACAATGATGTGGCGGCCTAACCATAAGTATCCTTCGTGGTAGTAGGATAGCAACAACTTGACACATGCATTGACTTCTTGGTGTCTACCGAAGTGCGGGATCTTCATTACATTAAGCAGTGTGGACTGCGTGAGGTTCTAGGTCCATGACTGTGGGATAATCTTAGAATTCTTTCCTTTGGTCCTGGTTAAGTACTTATGTGGGGCTAACATACTATAAACTTTACGATCTCCAAGATTAAAATCACTAAATTTCAGGGCTGCGATCTTATCCTGGTCAGCATGAACTATGCGCACCCCTTTCGGAAGGTACGCGATGATCAAAGTGTACTCGAAGTCTCTAGGTACATTGTCACGGTTGATGGCACCACTCAGAGGTGGTAAGTAAGTAGGTAGAATGCGTGGGATAAGCTTGGCATTGGCGATGTCATTCTTGTGCTTGTTATGTCTCTCATCGATCGGTCGAGATGGATCGGTGCGAGCAGTGGAAGGGGAGGCATGGACTCCTCTTGTTGACGATGCTTGGACTCTTATAGATAATCCTCTCTCCGACATGACTCTCTCAGTCATTAGGTCAATAAAAAATTCTTCAACTACTTTCTCGGCAGCACTGAGCTCGTTCGACATACAAGCTTGGGTCAACTAGCTTGGGTGTGAAATGAATTCAGAGACTTCAGTGAATGGTATGGGAACAAGGCAATGATCACAGGGTGAAGTAATCTCAGGTTCGAGCTCAATTTCTCATTTAGAAAAAAGTATTCTCAGTGCATGGCACGACAGACTAAGTAGGGAAACTTAGCAACGGTCTGCTTGCAATGGGTATGAGGTTGTATTAACTTATGTTATGTCCGTTATGGCGTGGTCTAATGGTCTAGTGGCAAGCCATAAATGCTTTCTGAGCCGTTCAGAGCAGAATTCAAACGGTTATACCATCTTCCAATGGCTATATTGCTTCGCCATGGCGAAGTGACCTATGTCGTTGTTCTAATATCTCGGTGAAGTTTAAATTCTGCAAGTTTTCCTTTTGGGTGGCTCCCTCTGGAATTTTCTGTAGCCTGCCAATCTTATCTCTCTTTTTACTTAGCTTCCTAGCCTTCTTTCCAATGAGCTTTGTCTCGGTGATTCCCTTCCCATTCTGATTCTTATTTTCCTTGGACATAGTTACTTTGCACTGCTAAGATTCTCTTCTAAGACTCAGGGGTAATACTTCTGCTATATCTGAGATAGATACTTCAATCTTCTATGAGTCCTCTAATGCTCTTACAACTTTGACATCTTGGCTTCTAGTGTTAAACAACTTTGATTTGCTTTCATGTTCTTCAATCAATTGCGCGATCCTTCTAGTCATGCAATCTTTTAACTCTTGTCTCTTCTTTTATAAAACTTTTTCTTCTTCTTTCTTTCTAGCCTGATCTCTATCAACCCAAGGTTTTCCTAGTAACATGGTAAACGAGGAGCTATCTTCAATAAACTTGATAATCTTAAAATCTTCCTTTGTCGAAGTTCCCTTGACTGTCACAGGTATCTGAGCGAGCCTTCCACATAACATCATCAGTTTTCCTCTGAATAACCCTATTCCTCATAATGAAGGGATCATAGCAGGCTTCCCTATAGCTTCCCAAGTTCTTTTTGGCATAATGTTCACTTGTGTTTCTTCATCAAGAATACAGTCAATGTCGAAGTCCCCTATTTTGGCTTCGATTTTCTCCTTTTCTTTGAAGATCTCTGGTAACCTAACATGTTGGTGATCATTCAAGGTGTCTTTCATCTGCAACAATACCTTCTCTCATTCCTTCCGAGTTTCTACTATTTATGGATCTGCCTTAGGGTTTTCTTCATTCAGATTCATTCTTTCTAGCTTAGCAATCATTCTAGGGCAATCCAACACTTCGTGGTCCAAGGATTTGCAACAGAAACAACTAGGTCTTCCACCAGGGCATTCCTTAGTAAGATGTCTCGGTCTTCTGTAACTATAACAGAGGGTTAACCCTCTCTTTCGTTTAAATGTTCCCCACCTTCTTATGTACTACGCACCAAGATCATGGTAGTTAGCTTGCAAAAAATTCTTTCTAGGATCCTGCATCCATTGGTTAGTCCAAACATTCTTTCTATGCATAGGTATAACATATGTATCATTATACTTATCATATCTATTCGTATCAATCTTTCTTTTATCTATCCTTGCCATAGTTTTGAAGATAAGACATAATCTATCAATCATACCTAGATCCATGCTTTAGAAACAAAAAATTTCACTAATCTCACTTCTACAGAGCACAAAAATTTCATATCTTAAAAACTTTTAACTATTCTTACCTTTATTAGAGCACATAGCTTACATATATTACCTCTTTTTTCAAATCTGACCTCTTTCTTTCAGAAATTTCCACTTTTACTTTTCTTAGAGCACAGAGCATTCAGATCTAACTTCTTTTCTTCAGATCCGATCTTCCTTTCTTCAGATATGACCTTATTTCAGGCACAAAGCTTCACAGGTTGGGCAAATAGCTACGCACTAGGGAAACAGATCTACACACAGAGCTTTCTTTTGCACAAAGTTTCTTCTTCCTTAGTTCCCAACAATCACAGTTTCAGGTCCTGGCAATGGAACCATTTGTTGGCACAGGGGCAGACCCGGGGTTCAACACTTCAACAACGCACCAAAAAAACCTTAACTACCGGCCCTTTTGGCAACACCTGTGAAGCATATGAAGTATCACCCGAGATAGAGGTAGGGGTGGTTGCACGAATCAGGTGTTTGCAACCTTATCTGGGACACAGATCTATGATTCTAACACTTAGCAAACACTTTAGCATAGATCAGTCATCAGTATTTAACCCTCATGGCACTTCGCAGATGGCGCAGAGCATCGTAGCATTCACTTAGATCTAGGTTAATTTAGCACTTAGCAACAACAAAATAGGTCTAGCACTCAACACTTCCATATATGTCAGATCTACATTCATACATCTAAGAAGCACAAAGCAAAGTAGATCTATCTAAGTATATCATAACAAAGCACATAGCATAATCATATCAAAGCACAACACATGGAAAGAGACAAACACATTAGATCGAGGCACCACGCCCAACACACAGGTTTACTGTGGTTCACCCCCACCCTGGGGATACATCCACAAAGTCTTCTTCTTCTTTATTAGCTTTGGTTAATCTGATTACAACATAGAGCTTAAACTTGTACTCCGCATAGGACAGGAGATCTGCTAGCACCTTGCCAGATCCTCCTTCCCCGAGTAGATCTAGCACAGAGCCTTCTTACAATCCATGCACTCAGCACTTACAACATTTTCACTTAGCTCTGCAAGTCGATCACACAGTATACACAAAGCCTTTACTATCACTTAGCTTATCTGCTTATCGACCTCTCTTACATTGCCTAGCTACTTATTTATACTTTAAAAAATAGGCCTAAACATGGGTAAACCCATGGGCCGACATCCCTTTCCCATTACATTAAACCAAAACCCTAAAAGAGGCCCAAAGTGGACCGAGATCCTGTGATCTCTTCTTCGCTCAACGCTCCATCTTTGACAGGGTGTCGATGTCCAAAAACGGTCAAATATGACCAAGTGTTCCTCAAAACTTGGTCAAGGGCCAACATGATGCCCTGATGGCTAGAAGGTTGAGAAAAATGTGTTGGATAAGTCAAATGAAGTGCCTTCCCCTGATCTCAAATGGGTTATGAGGGTTTAGGTTCGCTAGGCCTCCTCAAGAAGAGGGACCCACTATACCTCTGATATCTCCTCTAGAACTCACACTGGAATTTGACTGTTGGAGCTGGATTTTTGATCTCCATGCTCAATCTAGTTGTAGATATGTAATGAAACAAATGGAAAACCTATGTGGTCTCCCCGACTGGCTAGGGTGTGTCTCCCAACACCGAATCCAATCCCTTCGTGTCTTCCTCCTGAAATCCACACGTATCCTCAAATTCACTTGAATCTCGGTTTCACCTCAGAGCTCTAGTTTCAATTCTCAAATCATCAATGTGAGCCATTAGGTCGCTTCTCCTCTCCTTATACTCATTGAAACCCTAATTCTTCGTTGAATTTTCACTTAAGTGTTTTTCCTAAGTTTCTGATTTAATATTCACTTAAGCGCTTAATTACCTTTTTCCACTTAGTCAGTTAATGTCATTTTCAAATTATAACATTTCCCTAATGAAATGACATCAATTGAACATTTTCCCTTGTTTCTTCTTAGCTATAGTCTAAATGGGATTTTTAGACTACTAAGCCCTCCTCTCTAGAATCCTCACTCAGAAAGGGACATTAAAATCCTCCCTTCCTGAGATTGCTTGTCCTCAAGCAACATTAATATAGGGTGCTACAAAATCTAATCACTCTCCCAAGTAACATCCTCTACTGGAAGTCCCCTCCATATGACCAAACAATCTCTAATGACCTAGCTCCTTGATTTTCTCTCTTTAAACTCCAACATCTCTTATGGAACCAACTCTAATTGTCCCTCCTCATCCAAAGGTGGAAGCTCCTCAAAAGTGATAATGAACTGTCCCACCGCTTTCTTGAGGCAAGAAAGGTGGAACATGTTGTGAANGTATGGTCCATATAATATAGCTTTAAGCTTATCTACCCCACTCTTCTTCAAAGATGATTTTTTGTATGGTTGTAACCTCAGGAGTAATAGATCCCCAACCTCAAAGCTACGCTCTATCATGTGTCTATATGCATTCACTTTCTGTTGATTCTGTGCCACTTGTAGATTCTCCTTTAATACCTTAAGAATATCTTGACTCTCTACTACCTATTCTTTGGCCTTGGGAGCCATGTTATCTCCAAAAAACAAATCAATCAAAGTGGGAGCATCATATCCATATAATGCTCTAAATGAGGTCATACTTATGGACATGTGGAAGGTAGTGCTGTAACAATGCTCTCCAAGATGTAACCATCTTACCCACTGTTTCTATTGTTTGCTCACATGGTTCCTCAAGTAGCCCTCTATACACTTGTTGACTATCTCAATATGCCCATCAGTCTGGGGGTGGTAACTGGTGTTGGGTGTCAACTCTGTACCAACCAATGTGAATAACTCCTTCCAAAATGTGTTGACGAATTGTCTGTCTCTGTCACTAACTATACTCTGTGGCAACCTGTGAAGTTTGAATATCTCTCTGAGGAACAACTTTGCCACCTACATTGAGCTGTAGTCTATGGGAATCGTGAAAAAGTGCACAAATTTGGTCAATCTGTTGACCACTACAAATATGCAGTCCTTGTAACCCCGAGCCTTAGGTAGGCTTGTAATGAAGTCCATGGATATACTTTCCCATTTCTGCTCTGAAATAGGGAGTGGATGAAGCAACCCTACTGGGAATGTTTTCTCTGACTTGTTCTGCTGACAAGTCACACACTCACTGATATTTCTCATCACATCCTTCTTAAGACCCTTCCAAGAGAATCTCTACCTAACCTTCCTCTATGTCTTGAAGAGGCTCTGATGGCCTAGTAAAGGTGAGTCATGTACTGCCACCAAGATCTTCTTTTTGATACTAGATCCAAACACAAGGTAGACTCAGTTTTTATAGAAGATGACCTCATCTATGACTCTGTACTTATCGTCTTGTACATGTCCATCCAATAACTCACATGAAAACTTATTCTTGGAATGCTCTACTAACAAGTGTGATTTCCAATATTTTGAGATATCCATCTCGATGGTGTGCTCAAACCCTCTGTTTTGGGGTCTCCCTGGTGGCATTGGACCAAAAAATTGCTCATGTTGACTCAACAAAGCCCTGATCTCCACTTGATATTGTTGGTGACTATCTGAATTCCTCTGCATGGTGATCACACACTTTGTTGCATATGCTGCTTCCTCATTTCTAAATATTCTCTCCATCCTCTTTGTTGACATTATCTTAGGTGCCCCTGTCGACATACCCCTCAATACAATCTTCTTACCCTCAATGTCTCTGAATCCCATCTCAAGTGTTTGGTAATTGGTAGAAATATTTCCCAAGGTGATAAACCATTAGGCTCCCAATACCACATATGTATCATAAAGGTCAACCACATAGAATGTATCCTTCACTGTGTAGTTTCCCATATGTACCCCTAAGTCTAGAACTCGATCCAAACACTCTACCATGTGAGCATCAACTACTTCAACATCAAAACCCTCAAACTCCTCGGTTTGCAGTGCTCTCCTAACTACCAGTGTAGCATCAATGAAATTATGGGTCGCCCCACCATCTATCAAGGAATTGGTGCATTGTCCCTGAATAGTCCCTCTGATCTTGAGTGTGTCATACCTAGGGACTCCAAAAAGGGTTGCTATGACTCCTCCCTTCACTGGTTCTCATCTCTTATCCTTCACCCAAGGTTGTGGCTCTACCGGTGGTTGTGCCCCTACCAATGTCAGTGTTCTCCTTGGAGGTTTCTCCTCCTCATGCAATGGCTCCTCCTCTAAGCTAGTGGACTCACTGTCTTGTGCCTGATTACCTTGTTTCTCCTCATCACTCTCTGTTTCAACCTCAATGTAGTGGATTTGTCCCTTGCCCATGCACCTATGGTCGGGGACCCATGTCTCTCTGCAGTTGAAGCATAGATTCTTCCTCATAATCTCACACCTCATATCATCATCCAACTTCTACTTACCCTTCCACTCTCTCTGGAATGATTTCCTATCACAGTCCTTCTATGGCACAAAGGGTTTGGAAAAAGTTTTGGTTTTCGGCACTAAGCCTACTAGATCTCTAGTGCAGAGGATGGCATCCTGTAGTGTTTGATATTTGTAGGCCTTCACCCATCCTATCAAGGGTTCTATGAGACCCTATGTGAAAAGCGTGATCAGTCTAGACTCTGAAATGTATGTCACTGTCACGACTATTCTTTGAAACTCCGTGATAAATGCATTAGGTGTACTAGTTTGTCTCAATTAGGCTAAGTCCCTGAAGTGGATCTCTAGATCCCTCCTGTCAAACATGTCCATAAGTCTCTCCGTGAACTCCCTGTATGAGGTGATGTGACTATGACCCAACGTCACCAGTCCATGGTGCCACCACTCATGGGCCTCTCCCTCCAAATGCAAAGTAGGGAAACTCATGGCTTCAGTTTTTGTCATCTAGTTGAGCTTGTAGTATGTTTTGAGTTTCTATACCCAATCTCTGGAAGTACATCTGGATGATCCATCGAAAGAGGGTATAGTGAGTTTCCCTACTTTTCGAATGAACTCCATGTTATGTCTCTGCTACTATTGTTGTCCTCCCCTTTAAGTATCTTTAGGACGGTTCTTGAGTCTAAGTCCGCAATACTCTACTAAAGTCATGTCATTATGGAACTTTGGTCCTAGAGATGCACACTCTCTCATGTAATCAACAATATCCTATGCATGTATGGTCGGTCTCAGTGCTACTAGTTGTTGTGTTGTTGCTGGAAGTTCCCTATGAAAGTTAGAGAATAGTGGCCTAAGAATCCTTCTCGATGATAAGCTAGTGCAAGTAGGTGAATGGGGTCTACTACATTCCCCTGAGTTCCCTTGTGCTGCATGGAGGAAATTTTATCCTGAAATGTTCCCTGTAGCCAATCTGTTTGCCATATGTGCCAAAGAATGAGTCATGGCCTGCTGAATGATCACCAAATTGTTAAGAACTTGCATGAAGTGAGATTTTGGGTCCATGGGTGCTTTGCCACTACCTTCTGGCCTTTCATATCTGTCTCCCATTATCCTCTCTGCCTCAAGCTCTACCTCATGCTCTACCCTTCTTTATGCTTCCCATTGTGCCTCTTCCTCTTCCTCTAAACTGTGAGGAAAGGGGGGATAATGTGATCTTGGTCCTCTCCTCTCTCTGTGCTTGTTGTAAGTGATGAATTCGTCACCTATATGCTCGTGGCCCCCTGGGTTCTCTACTGAACTCATGGAAATTTTAGTCATAGGGTGGCAAGACTAAAGATCTGATACCTCTTGTAATATCCCAAATCCACATATTTGGATATTAACTCTCTACTTACCCTGTCTGTCGCAGATCTGATACTCTTTGGGTGGTTGAATGAGTTATTTAGGTTTTTGACTGTATTTGATAACTTGAATTTAACATGCGTGGTGATTTTGCATGTGGTTTTAGGTGGAACAACTTGTTTAAGATATATTGAATATTCAAGCAATTACAATAATGACATGCATGTACAAAACTTCACACATAGACTGCATGCATGTAAAAATAACCAAACCAATCTTCAATTAGACCTTCAAATGACTAGATCTATATTGGAATATTAGTAAAAGCATGGAACAATACCTAGAACTAACATGTGTTGCTAGATCATTGGCATGCAAGCCCGATATGTGACATGTGTGGGTTTATGACTACATGCAATGTTGGATCTTTCGTTAGAAGATGAATCTGATGCATGCATGAGCAAGAATCCTCCGAATCCGATGAGATTTGTCCCAATGAAATCACCTTCTTCCCTAGAAGAATCACCCTGGATGGATCTGTTGCTTATAGGTTCCCAAGTTTCTCTATCACCGTTGGAAGTAATCTATCCAACTGTTGGGAATACCCTCACGCTGGCTAACACTGAAAGAGTCGCCCAAGTAGATTCCACGGTCAAAATCTGATGGAACCTGTCTCAAATGGATCACCTTTCCCTCCTCTCCAATTTGTTGGAAGGAGTCTAGCTCTTTATCCCTCTAGATGAGTAGATCTGAGAATCTGTGATCTCTCCTCTGTTTTTCAAACACACTGCAATGCCATTGACTGAATGTGACGCCCTGGTTGCTAGAAGGCTTGAAAAAATGTGTTGGATGACTCAAATGAAGTGCCTTCCCTTGATTTCAAATGGGTTTTGAGGTTTTAGGTTCTCTATGCCTCCTTAAGAAGAACAATCCACTATACCTTTGATGTCTCCTCTAGAACTCACACTGGAATCTGACTGTTGGAGTTGGATCTTTGATCTCCACACTCAATTTGACTGTAGATCTGTAATGAAAGTAATGGAAAACTTGTGTGGTCTCCCCGACTAGCTTGGGTGTGTCTCTCAACACCGAATCTAATCCCTTGGTGTCTTCCTCCTGGAATCCACAAGTATCCTCAAATTCACTTGAATCTGGGTTTCTCCTTAGAGCTCTAGTTTCAATTCTCAAATCGCAAATAATGAGCCATTAGGTCGATTTTCCTCTCCTTATACCCACTTAAAACCTAATTCTTCATTGACTTATCACTTAAGCACTTTTCCTAAGTTTCTGATTTAATATTCACTTAAGTGCTTAATTACCTTTTTCCACTTAGTCACTTAATGTCACTTTCAAATTATAACATTTCCCTAGTGAAATGACATCAAATGAACATTTTCCCATGTTTCCTCTTGGCTATAGTCTAAAGGGGATGTTTATAATACTAAGTCCTCCTCTCTGGAGTCCTCACTCAGAAAGGGACATTATAGTCCTCCCTTCTCGAGATTGCTTGTCCTCAAGCAACATCAATCTAGGGTGCTGCAAAATATGATCACTCTCCCAAGTAGTATCCTCTATTGGTGACCAGGATCCTTGATTTCCTCTCTCTAAACTCCAATATCTCCTCTGAAACCAACTCTAACTGTCCCTCCTCATCCAAAGGCGATAACTTCTCAGAAGTGCCAATGAACTGTCCCTCCGCTTCCTTGAGGCAAGAAACATGGAACATGTTGTGAACTCGGCTGGTAGTTCTAACTCATAGGCCACTTAACCTACCCTGTGTAAGACTCTATATAGTATAGAGAATTTGGGTTTAAGATTCTTTGCCCCACTCTTCTTCAAATATGACTGCATGTATGGTTGTAGCCTCAGGAATACTAGATCCCAAACCTCAAAGCTACGCTTTATCCTATGTTTGTTTGCATTCACCCTCTGTTGATTCTGCACCACCTATAGATTCTCCTTTAATACCTTGATAATATCCTGACTCTCCGCTACCCAGTCTTTGGCCTTGGGAGGCTTGCTATCTCCAAAAACCAAATCAATCAAAGTGGGAGCATCATATCCATATAATTATTTGAATGGGATCATACCTATGGACATGTGGAAGGTAGTGTTTTAATAGTTCTCTCCAAGATGTAACCACCTTACCCACTCTTTTTGTTGTCCACTCACATAGTTCCTCAAGTAGCTCTCTATCCACTTGTTGACTATCTCACTATGCCCATCAGTTTGGGGGTGGTAACTGGTGTTGGGTGTCAACTCTATAACAACCAATCTGAATAACTCTTGCTAAAATGTGTTGATGAACCGACTGTCTCTGTCACTGAATATACTCTGTGGAAACCCATGGAGTATGGATATTTCTTTGAGGAAAAAATCTACCAGCTACATTGTGTTGTAGTCTGTGGGAATCATGAAAAAGTGCACAAATTTGGTCAATCTGTCGACCACTACAAATATGCAGTCCTTACCTTGAGTCATAGGTAGGCCTGTAATGATTTCCATGGATATACTTTCTCATTTCTACTTCAGAATAGGGAGTGGCTGAAGAAACCTTGGTGGGAGTGTCTTCGTTGACTTGTTCTGCTGACAAGTCACACACTCGTTGATATGTCTCATCACATCCTTCTTGAGACCCTTCCGAGAGAATCTTTCCTTGACCTACTTATATGTCTTGAAGAAGCCCTGATGGTCTACTAAAGGTGAGTCATGTACTGCCGCCAAGATCTTGTTTTTTAGACTAAATCTTGGCACAAGCTAGACTTAGTCTTTATAGAAGATGACCTCATCTATGACTCTTTACCTGTCATCTTATACATGTTCGTCCAATAACTCACATGCAAAATTATTCTTGGAATACTCTACTAACAAGTGTGATTTCTAATTTGTTGATATCTCCATCTCGATGGTATGCTCAAACCCTCTGTCTGGGGGTATCCCTAATGGCATCGAACCATAAACTTGCTCATGTTGACTCAACAAAGCCCCGATATCTGCCTGATACTATTGGTGATTTTCTGAATCCATGTGCATGGTGATCACATACTCTGTTGCATATGCTACTCGCCGATGTTTGAAGATCCTATCCATCCTCTTTTTTGACACTGTCCTGGATGCCCTTGTCGACATACCCCTCAATACAATATTATTCCCCTCAATGTCTCTAAATCCCATCTCAACTATTTCGTAATTGGTATAAATCTTTCCCAAGGTGATCAACCATTGGAATCCCAATACCACATCTGTGTCAGAAAGATCAACCACATAGGATTTATCCTTCACTGTGTAGTTGACCAAATGTACCTCTAAGTCTGGAACTAAATCCAAACACTCCATCATGTGACTATTAACTACTGCAACATCAAAACCCTCAAACTCCTCGGTTTGTAGTTCTCTCCTAGATACCAGTGCAATGTCAGTGAAATTGTGGTTTGCCCCACCATCTATCAAGGCAATGGTGTGTTGTCCCTGAATAAACCCTCTGATCATGAGTGTGTCATACCTAGGGACTCTAGAAAGGGTTGCTATGACTCCTCCCTTCACTGGTGCTCATCTCTTAGCCTTCTCCTGAGGTTGTGTCTCTACTGGTGGATGTGCCCCTACCGGTGTCGATGGTCTCCTTGGAGGTTTCTCTTCCTCATGCAATGGATCCTCCTTTGATCTAGAGGACTCACTGTCATGTGCCTAACTACCCTGTTCCTCCTCATCACTATTTGTTGCAACCTCAATGTATTGGATTTGTCCCTTTTCCATGCACTTGTGGTTGAGGACCCATGGCTCTCTGTAGTTGAAGCATAGCTTCTTCCTCATAAGCTCATGCTTTGTATCATCATCCAACTTCTCCTTAACCTTCCACTCTCTCGGGAATGGTTTTCTATCTCGATCCTTCTGTGGCACAAAGGGTTTGGAAAAAGTTTTGGTTTTCAACAATGAGTCTATTAGATATCTAGTGCAAAGAATGGAATCATGTAGCGTGTGAGGTCTGTAGGCCTTCACCCATCCTCTCAAGGGTTCTGTGAGACCCTCTATGAAAATAATGATCAGTCTAGGCTCTAAAATGTTTGTCAGTGTCACGACTATTCTCTAAAACTCTGTGATAAATGCATCAGGTGTACCAATTTTTCTCAATCAGTCTAAGTCCTTAAAGTGGATCTCTGGATCCCTCCTATAAAACCTGTCCATAAGTCTCTCCATGAACTCCCTACATGAGGTGATGTGATTGTGACCCAACATCACCAATCCATGGTGCCACCACTTGTGGGCCTCTCTCTCCAAATGTAAAGTAGCGAAACAAATGGCCTCATTTTTTGTCATCCAGTTGAGCTTGTAGTATGTGTTGAGTTTATGTACCTAGGCTCTGACAATACATCTAAATGATCCATCGAAAGAGTGTATAGTGAGTTTCCCTACTTTCCGAATGAACTCCATGTTATGTCCCTGCTGCTACTATTGTCCTCCCCTCTAAGGATCTCTAGGAAAGTTCCTCAGTCTAATTCTACAATAATCTACTAAAGTCATGTCATTATGGAACTCTGGCCCTAAGGATGCATACTCTCTCATGTAATCAACAATATCCTCTTCCTGTGTGGATGGTCTCAGTGCTACTGGTTACTGTGTTGTTGCTGGAATTTCCCTCTGAAAGCTAGGGAATAGTGGCCTTGGAATCCTACTAGATGATGTGTTGATGCGAGTAGGTGAATGGGGTCTACTGCCTTCCCATGAGTTCCCCTATGCTGCATGGAGGACATTTTCTCTTGGAATGTTATCTGTAGCCAATATATCTATAATATGTGCCAAAGATTGAGTCATGGCCTGCTGATTGATCACCAAATTGTTAAGAACTTGCATGAAGGCCGCTTCTGGGTCCATGGGTTCTTTACCACTACCTTTTGGCCTTTCATTTATGTCTCCCATACTCCTCTTTGCCCCAAGCTATGCCTCATGCTCTTCCCTTATTTCTAATTTCCATTGTGCCTCTTCCTTTTCTTTTGAACTGTGAGGAAACAGGGGTAATATGATCTTGGTCCTATCCTCTCTCTATGCCTGTTGTAAGTGACAAATTCATCAACTATATGCTTACGCCCCCCAGGTTCTCTACTGAACTCATGGAAAATTTAGTCATAGGATGGCAAGACTAAAGCTCTGATACCACTTGTAATATCCCAAATCCGAATATTTGGATATTAAATCTCTACTTACCCTGTCTGTCGTAGATATGATACTCTTCGGGTGGTTTAATGGGTTATTTAGGTTTCTGGTTGTGTTTGATAACTTGAATTTAACATGCGTGGTGATTTTTCATGTGGTTTCAGGTGGAACAACTTGTTTAAGATATATTGAATATTCAAGCAATTACAATAATGACATGCATGTACAAAACTTCACACAGACTGCATGCATATAAAAATAACCAAACCAATCTTTAGTTAGACCTTCAAATGAATAGATCTATACTATAATACTAGTAAAAGCATGGATCAATACCTAAAACTAGCATGCATGGGTTTACTGTTGCATTCAACTTTGGATTTGCTTTCGGAAGATGAATATGATGCATGAAAGAGAAATACTCCTCTGAATATGATGAGATTTGTCCCAATGAAATTGCCTTCTTCCCTAGAAGACTCGCCCTGGATGGATATGTTGCTGCTAGGCTCCTGGGTCTTTTTGTCACTGTCATAAGTATTATTTCCAACTGATGGGAATGCCCTCATATTGGCTAACACTGAAAGAGTCGCCTAAGTATATTCCATCATCAGAATCTAATGGAACATGTCTCAAATGGAGTTCCCTACCTCCCTCTCCATTGGGTCAGAAGGAATATGGCTCACTAGCCCTCTGGATGAGTATATATGAGAATCTATGATCTCTCCTATGTCTGTCAAACACGCTGCAACTCCACTGAATAAATGTGATGCCCTAATGGGTAGAAGGCTCGAAAAAATGTGTTGGATGACTCAAATGAAGCACCTTCCCCTGATCTCAAATGGGTTCTCAGGGTTTAGGTTCGCTAGGCCTTCTCAAGAAGATAGACCCACTATACTTTTGATGTCTCCAGTAGAACTCACGATGGAATCTACATGTTGGAGTTGGATCTCTGATCTCCATGCTCAATATGAATGTAGATCTGTAATGAAATCAATGGAAAACCTGTGTGGTCTCTCCGACTATATAGGGTGTGTCTCTCAACACTGAATCCAATCCCTTGGTGTCTTCCTCCTGAAATCCACAAGTATCCTCAAATTCTCTTGAATCTAGGTTTCTCCTCATAGCTCTGGTTTCAATTCTCAAATCATCAATAATGAGCCTTTAGGTCTCTTTTCCTCACCTTATACCCACTGAAACCCTAATTTTTTGTTGTCTTTTCATTTAAGCGCTTTTCTTAAGTTTTTGATTTAATATTTACTTAAGCGCTTAATTATCTTTTTCCACTTAGTCACTTAATGTCACTTTCAAATTATAACATTTCCCAAGTGAAATGACATGAAATGAACATTTTCCCATGTTTCTTCCTAGCTATAGTATAAAGGGGATGTTTATACTACTAAGCCCTCCTCTTTAGAGTCCTCACTCGGAAAGGGACATTACACTAACCTAGAATTTCCTCCCTTAGAGAAAGTCTGAGGGGCCTTCACCACAAAACCTGACTACTATGATCCTCTTTAATACTAGATTTCTTATGCATAATGAGAATTTTCATCTACCACAAGAATTGAAGATGGTTTCCACATATGCACAAGGGCCCTAACCTTATGAAGGATCCCATACACAAATCTATCTACATGACATTGATCAATGCCAATGTATGAGACAAATTTATCAATTCCATGAATCTTATCTCACATTCCTCCACTTTTTTACCTCCCCACACCCAGGCATGAAAGGCTCCTACCTGTTGCTCTTCATAAAATGTAGGTAGGTATTTTCCTAGAAACCTCCCTTCAAATAATTCCCATTAGACATTGTCTAGAGTGAGATGCAACTATCTCTCAAGGTTTCCAACCAATTCAAGGAACTATCTCGAAGTTGGAATATGGTTAGTTTGGCCTTTAAGGTGAAGGAAATATCTATTCTTGCAAAACACGTCCTCATTCCCTCCATCCATGACTTGGAATGTTCCCCTACATGACCCCCAAAAAACTCCAAGAACTTGATTTTTTTAAGTTCCCTAGTAATTTCCTTAGGAGGTCATCCTCACTTTGAGTTCCTCAACCCTTTCGGGTTACACTCCCTAGATGGAAGGGGCTACATCTCCACTACTACACCCATTGTTGGACATCCTTTTATCGTTTGATAGATATCCTCTAGAGAGTACAGGATGAGAGATATCACAAGTGATGGTGGTGGTACATCGATTTCGATGGCCCTTTCTGTGACATTGCCCTTGTCGTGACATCCCCAAGCCCCAATTTCCATGCGTTCTAACGATATTAATTGTGCATCACAACCCAAGGTTCATCAGTAATGGTTTATGTGATATTGTTAAATTCTATCTATATGTGTGCTCACACACACACATGTATGCATGGGTGTAAGTTTCTTTTACATTCACTCGTAGCAAGTATATCATTTAAGGCATGGAGGCTATAGGTCTAGGATTTCAAATAAACATTAATATATTGATTATTTTCTCAAGGTACCTTACCATCTCCTTCACTTTGCCAATTGTGCTAGCACTCCATTAGGACCCTTTGGTGCATGTACCCACCATTTACCCTTTTCTTTTACACATAGTTAAATATATATGTCTCCACATATACTAAGTCCCTAGTTTACTTTATTAATTAGTCCTAATATTAATTATAATTATTATTTTATAATATAATAACAATAATTATAAGGTTTTTGTTTGTTTTTAAAGATTTAACATTGAATTTAATAATATATTTAAAAACGATGATGATCATAAGTTATATATATATATATATATATACAATCATAAATAAAATATCTCATTTTATTTTTGTTAAACAATAAATTCAGTTGTTTGAATTCACTTAAGAGGTAATTAGGTAATTGGCTTATTTTAGGTTTGCGCTCATGTATGCAACCTAAATTTCATTTTCTCCTATTTCCACATATTTTAAGTAAACAATAATGAAATTTAGGGATTAAGGAGTACACAACCCTCCCTTCTCCCATTCTCCTTCATTTTCCCTTACTTCTTCCTGAGTTTTCGCTTCTCCCTTCCTTTGCTAGAGTAGGATTTCCAGAACTAGCATAACAACTCTACGACCTGCAGATCTGCCTCACATCGAATCAATGGAGAACAAAAACATTGAAATCAATCACTACACCATTGAATACTGACGCGGATCCTCATGTCGTAGAAGGCCAATATATTGAAAATATAGGTAATAGGAGCTTGGTTTAATTAGTTTAGTTATAGATAGAAAATAGGTCTAGAGAATGCCTCACTTTGGGATTAATATACATCTTTGAAATTGTTGGTTGTGGAGCCTGATTATCTTCCTGATTCAGAGGACCTTGCTTTCAGCTGTGTTTATACCCCATGAAGTATTTACACCCCAGAAGTATGTACACTCTTCCACGTGGGGGAGTGCAGA
>JASDQU010227450.1:0-12468 GCA_032191745.1 Picea mariana | reverse complement strand
GCTGAGAGGGGATGTGCAGAAAAAGAGACCACGATGGCGGTGGAAGGCACCTGAAAAGGTGGCGTTAAATTCCACCGAGAATTAATACCGTATTTGGACTCCACTGGCCCAGAGAACCAAAAGCAGCTCACTGGCCCTAAATTTAATGCCTTGCAGGCTAGTAGGTTGATGGCTTGATGAGGGATGGGGAGGTGAACCACCTATTCGTAGAGCCATCATGACTGACCAGTGCGAGGGTAATCGTGCCACACACAACCTCGTGAGAGGATAAGGTGTATGGCAGAAGCGATTGAGAGGGCAGACACGAGGGGAACTCTAGCATTTTTACGTAGAGTGAGTGATAGCAGAGGGGAAGTGATGCAGGAGCATCTCTCCATGCAGCCAGCCACGTCAGTGCGCATGCATTCAAGGATGAAAGGGAGGCACAGCCTCATTCAAATTTGAAGATGAATGTAATTAAATGTGCTTAGGCTGTTGAGCCAGGGAAGTCGTGCCTTTGAGCAGGCGTTAGATAGGATCGACCTTTATTGTAGATCAGCTGAGATCTAGTTCTGGATAGCAGACTAGACAGCCATTGATTGTAATTTATTAGGTAGGTAAAATCCTGGAGGGAAGCGCTCGATTGAGCACCTCAGGTAAAAGAGTTTTTTAGATCTCATTTTGAGCAAGTAAGAGTAGAGTTGCTGGAATGGTTGAGTTGTAGAGCGAGAGAGCTCAGGAACACCATTGAAAAGACACAGGCATTTTGCCATTTTTAATACAAACATCAGTTTTTCTGCACATGTTCTGTGTTGAGTGGATGTCTGTGTGTGTTCCCTTTATTCTGTAAATATATGTTGTGGTTGTATGTTTGCAGAGAGTTGTGTTTATTTTAGGGTTGAAGGTGTTTGAGGCTTCATACCAGGAGGGTGTGACAGAACGTTGAGGTTCTGAGAGCTGTGCATAGAGGATGCACTTCTGAACTCTGAGGAGTCATAAAAAGATGTGTTGAGGCACAGGACTGAAGTCAACAACTCAAGAGGAAGACCTCAAGGTTTTTGAACACCTTGGAGGAAAGGCTATGTACGAGAACACAGTTGTAGATAGAATCACTGAGGATTCTGTAGGAGCTCTACCAAGTGGGCATTGAGCGTGTGTATGGAGGTGCACAAAGAAAGGAACACTGTTGAGAGTTCAAAAGAAGCAGAATCATTGAGGATTCTGGGAAGCTCTGCCAAGTGGGCATTGAGAAAGTGCATAGGTGCACAGAAGGAGAACTCTGTAGAGAGTTTGAGAAAGACCAGAATCACTGAGGATTCTGAGAAGCTCTGGCAGGCGGGCATCGAGCAAGTGCATAGATGCACAAGGGAGGAAGACAGAACTATTGGGCATTCTGTGGAAGAAAAGACACTTCACCAGGAGGGCATCGAGACGGTGTGCAAGCAGGCACAGGAGGAAATAACTCTTTGAGTTCTGGAAGTTAAGGGAAGAATCCACTAAGGGATTCTCACAAGGTTACTGGATACCTGGAAACTCAGTCAGAGGAGACTTGAGCAGAAGGATAGCCAGGAAGGTGTCTGTTTTATTCTCCATCTGAGGGAGAAGAAGGACAAAATCCCTCAAGGGGTCTGAGTGTTCGTGAAAGCTCAGAAGGGATAGCACCAGTGTGTACGTGAAGAGATTCTGCGAGGAGTGCAGGAGTCAGGAGAACCCTTTGAGAATTCAAAGGTAGAAGCTCAATAAGGATAGAATTCTCATACGCGCAGCGAGACTCAAGTCGAGGGTTTCGCAGAGAAGAGAAAGAGCGCAAAGGTCGAAGCCTTTGGGAATGAAAAATTCTTCCAAGTTTGGGAAGAAAGCGCAACAGCTCAGGAGGAGTGGCGACAACCATCAGATTGGTCAGGAGAGAAGAGATATGGAACGTTGAGCAGTTCACGTCCAGCAGAGAAGCGCCCGAGTAAGTGAACAGGAGAGGAGGATCGACAGCCGTCAGATCTCACGAAGAAATCCCGTCAGCCGTTGGATCGGGAAGAGTTGCGGGGAGATTAGCCTCTGGAAGAGGAAGCGCACAAAGAGGATAAATCTGAGCTGTTAGATCTGAGATCAGATCGAAAACAGTCGTCGGATCGGTGGGAGTCACACAGGAGTTAGCCCCGTGAGTAAGAGGAGAGAAGTCCCAATGGGCATCGGGATAGCGGTCATTGGAAAATTGGGATTCCCGAGGTTGCGAGGATCAGGATATCAACAACTCCTGATAGAATCAGGACCATCCACTTAGAGAGGATGCATGGCAATCATCTAGCGCCACTGGGAGAAGTTCGACTGGAGGGCTTTATCGGCATATCAGGTTTTGGGATATAGGAGATCCCGGGCACAAAGGTTTGGTGCATCACAGAATCGTGAAACGTGATTTCCCTATAAGGCATCGGAGCACGTGGGGCCACACAGGAGTCAGCGGAAGATAGGTGGCACATTGTGCCTCAGGACCTCGTGAGCAGAAGAGCATATAATTGGCATGAAGGGTCGTGAAGGTGCGAGGACACGATACTGCGAGGAGAAATTGAAGCTATCCGTCCGCAAGGATAGGTGGCAAAGGATCAGACGTTGTCAGCATTTTGCCCATCGTGATATCATAGATTCCAGGGATGAGATTTCGGTGCATTTTGAATTTGCGATCCGCGAAACCCCGATCAGTGGGGGCTAGCTGTCAGCACAACAGCGGAGGAGGACAGAGCCATAGTGGAGGCCAGCTGTCAATACAACGGAGAGCCGGGGATTCAGAAGTCTAGATATCCGTGACCTTTGGAGTCTCAAGCCATTGAAGGGATCCTACCCATTCATTTGGTGGGGCACATGTTAGGAATCCGGAAGTAGTCGGGGATCGGTATATCGTGAATCCCATGGACATGCGCACTTTGACATTGGAACCATCGAAACTCTGACAGGAGGTTGATTGAGGTCACATGGTAGCGGTCACGTGGACCAGGACCTAGCCAGGAGGGCTAGCGCACAAAGAAGACATCGGGTTTTTGAAGCTCGAAATATCAGCGGGGAGGTAAGGCCACGGTCATAGAGGCAGTGGTCATATGGTGGAAGCTTAGCTAGGAGGGATAGCACCTAGGAGCCGAGATCTCATTGCCAAATCGAGGATCGGAGGATCGGAAGTTTCGGGTACGTGTGCATTTTGGCCTAGCAAAGTCCGAAACCCAATAAAGAGTATGACTACAGTCATGGGTGGTGGTCACATGGACCATTGCATAGCTGGAAGGGGATAGTTCTCAGAGAAAGGAGCTCATCGAAGATTCGGGAATCGAGGATTTGAGAGGTCTGTGACCCTCGACAACAGGGATCGCGAAACCCCGGAGTCCGATGATAGTTATTTCCTATGGGAAAAGTTGGTCGCGGTCCAGTGTAAGGGCCGAGAAGGAGAGAAAGGACCTGTGGATTTGGGTCGTGAATGTTAATAGTGATTCCTGAGGGGATCAAAAGGAGTCACTTCGGCTCAGAATTAAGAATTGAGAAAGATCCTGTGAGCGGGTGAGTCGAGGGACAAACTCACCTGCGTCAAGTGGTATCAGAGCTAGAACTCTGTTTGTATACTTCAAGCAGAGAGGAAAAGGTGGTAGGGAAGAAGATAGAGTTGGTGAAGACTCTGTAATGATTGCTTGTAGGTAGGCAACAGTCCATAGACAGTCAGCAGGACTGTGAGAGAATGAAGCTGAGCACTCAGGATTTCAAGGGTGACAGTAGCAGATTTGTCGGGGAGGCAGATAAACACAGCAAGATGGCTACTGAACACCATAAGCATGTTGAATGAAAGAAGCCAGAGCTGATGAGCGCAACATAAATGGATGAAGAGCTCCCTGACATAAAGCATAGATGGAGGAACTCGAATTGAAAATGCAGTAGAATAAGAAGCCGAGATGGGTGCATGAGTGGCCCATGAAGGAGCCAAAGATGAAATGGCTAGTCTGAGAGATGATGGTCACGAGACAGCGTAGGCTATTGAGAAAGTGATTGAGGTATGCTGAAAACCTCAAGGCCACAAAGGAAAAGGTAATTTATGTTTGTTGGCCAGAGACTGGAAAAGGTCTCGATGATTGGGATAATGAAGAATTTGAATTGGGGTCATCTGAGGATCTCATAGACTGCCAGGAGGGTAGTGGAAGGTTTCCAAATTGCCATATGGGCAAGGGAACAGAGATGAGATTGGTTGATGATCTCAAGCACTACCAGGTAGGCAGAACAGAAGAAATTCCAGATTGCTAAGAGGGCAACGAGATGAGGTCGGCTGGAGATCTCATGGATTGTCAGGAGGACAACGAGAGAATTTCACATTTCCAGGAGGGAAATGATAAGAGATCACTGAGGGATCTCAAAGACTTCCAGGAGGGCAGCAAAAGCATCTTAGACTGCCAGGAGGGCAGTGGAAGCGTATTGAACTTCCAGGTGGGTAGAGATGAGAATTTGGGACCATCTGAGGGTCTCATGGGCTCAGAGGAGAGTTCAACTCAGCATTGGGTGCTGATGAAAATGGGATCGGTTGATCTCAAAGTCTGTCAGGGAAGCAACGAAAGCATCCCATATTGCCAGATGGGCAGGGATGAACAAATGAAGTTGGATCATCCAGAGGAGCTGACAGAGAAGATGAGACTGTCTGAGTGTCTCATAAATTCAAAGGTGAATTTAAATCAACAGATGCAACTGACAGAGGAAGAAGATCAGAATGATATTATGATGATTGGGGGAATACATATATTCCTACCATTTGCCCAGAAGGAGGCAGAAAGTTGTATTGCAGGTGCAGCCACAGTAGCAGAACAATCACAACTGATAATGACTATTAAGGAGGAATTGGAGCAGGTGTATGAAATTGCCCAAACCCAAGCAGGAGCAGATGAAAAGGATGATGAGCATTCTGAGAAGTGTCTCAGCATATTCAGCCAGGGAGCTGAAAAGCAGGAAGCTGTAGCATTGGAGCTGACAGTCGAAGGAGAAGATGAAGAGAGCGGGCATTCCGAGGAATGGCTCAACGCGTTCAGCATTGAAGCTGAAGAGACTGCAACAGGAGAAATTGCAGCAGAAGAAGAAGGAGATGATGAGCATTTTGAGGAATGGCTCGATATTTTCAGCAATGCAGCTGAAAATAATGCAACAGAGGAAGTTGCAGAAGCAGAGGAGAAAGAAGCAGACAACATATGCTTTGTAAATCTGTGGGAGCAGATAGAATCCCTAGAGGAAAGGATAAAAGTGCAGGGAAGGCACATCCAACAGGTGAAGTTTGAAATAGATGAGGAAGGCGTGGGAGATCATGATGATCTGCCCAATGGCCAAAATTTTTTGCAGCTGAGGAGATTGCATGAGCAGAACCAGCCATTGGAGCAGCTGGATGAGGTGATAGAGGACATCAGGGAGCTGATGTTGAAGTCAGTAGACACTGCCAGTAGGGAAAGGCTGAGCAGAAGAGAAGAAGCAGCAGCAGCAGCGCAGCAGAAGCAACATCAACAATAGGATGGAGCGGATTGAAAGCTCCAAAGGCTTATTTGGGATCCAGGAGGATTTCCAACAGCTATAGGGGAAGCTCATGAGAAGGAGCTCATGATTTTTGTAGCTGTGGAGTATGATGTAGGACCATATCTCCATGCAGCCAGCAAGCCATGTCAGTGCGCATGCATTCAAGGATGAAAGGGAGGCGCAGCCTCATTCAAATTTGAAAATGAATGTAATTAAATGTGCTTAGGATGTTGAGCCAGGGAAGCCATGCCTTTGAGTAGGCGTTAGATAGGATCGACCTTTATTGTAGATCGACTGAGATCTAGTTCTGGATAGCAGACTAGATAGCCATTGATTGTAATTTATTAGGGTAGGTAAAATTCTGGAGGGAAGCGCTCGATTGAGCACCTCAGGTAAAAGAGATTTTTAGATCTCATTTTGAGCAAGTAAGAGTAGAGTTGTTGGAATGGTTGATTTGTAGAGAGAGAGAGCTCAGGAACACCATTGAAAAGACACATGCATTTTTCCATTTTTAATACAAACAACAGTTTTCCTGCACATGTTCTGTGTTGAGTGGATGTCTGTGTGTGTTCCCTTTATTATGTAAATATATGCTGTGGTTGTATGTTTGCAGAGAGTTGTGTTGATTTCAGGGTTGAAGGTCTTTGAGGCTTCATACCAAGAGGGTGTGACAGAGGTTCTGAGAGCCGTGCATAGAGGATGCACTTATGAACTCTGAGGAGTCAGACAAAGATGTGTTGAGGCACAGGACTGAAGTCAACAACTCAAGAGGAAGACCTCAAGGTTGCTGAACACCTTGGAGGCAAGGCTGTGTACGAGAACACAATTGCAGACAGAATCACTAAGGATTCTGTAGGAGCTCTGCCAAGTGGGCATTGAGCATGTGTACGAAGGTGCACAGAGGAAGGAACTCTGCTGAGAGTTCAAAGGAAGCAGAATCATTGAGGATTCTGCAAATCGCTGCCAAGAGGGCATTGAGCAAGTGCATAGGTGCACAGAAGGAGAACTCTGTAGAGAGTTTGAGAAAGACCAGAATCACTGAGGATTCTGAGAAGCTCTTCCAGGCGGGCATTGAGCAAGTGCATAGGTTCACAAGGGAGGAAGACAGAACTGTTGGACATTCTATGGAAGAGAAGACACTCCGCCAGGAGGGCATCAAGACGATGTGCAAGCAGGCGCAAGAGGAAAGAACTCTTTGAGTTCTGGAAGTTAAGGGAAGAATCCACTTAGGGATTCTCACAGGGTTACTGGATACCCAGAAACTCAGTCAGAGGAGGCTTGAGCAGAAGGATAGCTAGGAAGGCGTCCATTTTATTCTCCATCTGAGGGAGAAGAAGGACAAAATCCCCCAAGGGGTCTGAGTGTTCGTGAAAGCCCAGAAGGGATAGCACCAGTGTGTACGTGAAGAGATTCTGCAAGGAGTGCAAGAGTCGGGAGAACCCTTTGAGGATTCAAAGGCAGAAGCTCAAGAAGGATAGCATTCTCATATGTGCAGCGAGACTCAAGTCGAGGGGTTCATAGAGAGGAGAAAGAGCGCAAAGGTAGAAGCCTTTGGGAACGCGAAATTCTTCCAAGTTTGGGAAGAAAGCGCACCAGCTTAGGAGGAGCAGCAACAACCATCAGATCGGTCAGGAGAGAAGAGATCTAGAACGTCGAGCAGTTCACATCCAATAGAGAAGCACCCGAGTAAGTGCATAGGAGAGGAGGACCGATAGCTGTCGGAGCTCACGAAGAAATCCCTTCATTCATTGGATCGGGAAGAGTTACAGGGAGATTAGCCTCTGGAAGAGGAAGAACATGAGGAGGATAAATCTAAGCTGTCAGATCTGATATCAGATCGTTGACAGCCATCGGATCGGTAGGAGTCACGCGGGAGTTAGCCCCGTGAGTAAGAGGAGAGAAGTCCCGACGGGCATCGGGATAGCGATCATCAGAAAATCGGGATTCCTGAGGTTGCGAGGATCAGGATATCAACAGTCGCAAAATCCCGATAGAATCAGGACCATCCACTTGGAGAGGATGCCTGGCAATCATCTAGCGCCATTGGGAGAAGTTTGACTGGAGGGCTTTATCAGCATATCAGGAATCGAGATATCGGAGATCCCGGGCACAAAGGTTTGGTGCATCGCAGAATCGTGAAACACGATTTCCTTATAAGGCATCGGAGCACATGGGGCCACACATGAGTCGACAGAAGACAGGTGGCACATCGCGCCTCGGGACCTCGTGAGCAGAAGAGCAGAGAATTGGCATCAAGGGTCGTGAAGGNAGGACACGATCCTGCGAGGAGAAATCGGAACCGTCCGTCTGCAAGGACAGGTGGCAAAGGATCAGACGTCGCCGACATTTCTCCCATTGGGATATCAGAGATTCCAGGGACGAGAGTTCGGTGCATTTTGAATTCACGATCCGCGAAACCCCGATCAGTGGGGGCCAGCTTTCAACACAACAGTGAAGGAGGACAAAGCCATAGTGGAGGTAAGCTATCAATACAATGGAGTGCTGGGGATTCAGAAGTCTGGATATCCGTGACCTTTGGAGTCTCAAGCCATTGAAGGGATCCTAGCCATTCATTTGGTGGAGCACGTGTTAGGAATCCGGAGGTAGTCGGGGATCGGTATATTGCGAATCTCGTGGACATGCGCACTTTGACATTGGAACCACCGAAACTATGACGGGAGTATGACTGATGTCACATTGTAGCAGTCACGTGGACTAGGACCTATCCAGGAGGGCTAGCGCACAAAGAACACATCGGGTTTTTGAAGCTCAAAATATCGGCGGGGAGGTAAGGCCATGATCATAGAGGCAGTGGTCATATGGTGGAAGCTTAGCCAGAAGGGCTAGTGCCTAGGAGCCGAGAGCTCATCGCCAAATCGGGGATCGAAGGATTGGAAGTTCTGGGTACATGTGCATTTTGGCCTAGCAAAGTCTGAAACCCGATAAAGAGTATGACTACAGTCATGGGTGGTGGTCACATGGACCATTGCATAGCTGGAAGGGGCTAGTGCTTAGAGAAAGGAGCTCATCGAAGATTCACGAATCGGGGATTTGAGAGGTCTGTGACCCTTGACAATAGGGATCGCGAAACCCCAGAGTTCGATGATAGTTATTTCCTATGGGGAAAGTTGGTCGCGGCCCAGTGTAAGGGCCGAGAAGGAGAGAAAGAACCTGCGGATCTGGGTCGTGAATGTTAATAGTGATTCCTGAGGGGATCAAAAGGAGCCGCTTCATCTCATAATTAAGAATTGAGAATGATCCTGTGAGCGGGTGAGATGAGGGACAAACTCGCCTGCGTCAGGAAGGATTGCAACCTTCGCTCCTGGTCACTGGTAGACGGAGAGACGCACTCTCACGGCATCGTGGTCTCAGCTCGGGGGTGGCTAGTGGTAAATCTACTAGGAGTCGCTACGCCTACGGTTGGGTGGAAACAAGCACCCCTCTCAGTAGTCGCACCCACTTTTGAAGTTATTTCTGATAAGTGTTTTGTTCATATTGCATCTTGAAATTCATATGCTGACATATATGCTCATAAACTGTGAAATGGTGAAAAATTACAGTATAAGAATGTTTGTGCAGTGTTTTGATAAGTAATGTTAGATATATGCTTATAACAGAAATACCACGCATGGCTTATGTTGAGAAATGAATTTAATTAGGCATGAGTCGAACTAAGTTAGGCTTCCAGCCTGTTCTCGGGAAGCTGTTTACCCTTATCTACCTCCAGAAATGCCCCGGTATAGATCTCTTCACAGAGATTCCCTCCTTAGAAAGGTTCACCAAGAACCCAGAAAAAGGACTTGAACGCGCAAGTTTTATTAACCCTGTATGAGGAGGAATGACCCTCTTAAGGTTCCGAGGTAGCAGTGTAGGGATATGTAACAAATCGACGAATGAGATCTTGTCGGATGACCCATAGCCATTCACGACTGTTAGATTGATAGAAATAATGAGGGTGTTACACACCTTGCCCCTTTTTACCTCTATCTTCGTGAACAACGAGGAAATCAGGATCGTAGATCCCAAGACTCAGGAGAACATTTGGACCATTGATCTTTCCATATCCACGAAGTAGTGGAAGAATGCACAAGGTGGGATAATCTGAGCCGCTGGATCTCATCAAAAATCTCGTCAGCCGTTGGATCAGGTTAAGATGCTCGGAGTTTAGTATCTGGAGTGTGTGCAGGAAGGATGGATCTAGACCATTAGATCTTGGTCAAATTACCTGTCAGCTGTTGGATCGGACTAGAGTTGTCCGAGGGTTACCATCGGGAGTCCAGCCATCGGCATATCGGGATTCTCAAGGACAAGAAAATCGAGACACTTCAAGTCTCTAAACGCCGGGAAGATCTGAACCGCCCATCGAGGATACACATGGCGGAGATTGAGGTTTGCTATCGGGAGTCAAGAAATCGACATTCTCGTGGACAAGAGATCGGAGAAGTCCGAAGTAAAAACCCTGGTAAAATCTGAGTCGTCCATTTAGGGAGACAGGTGTCCGAAATCCATAGAGAGTCGGGACATTCGGCATCGGGAAATTGGAGTTCCTGAGGATGTGAGAATGGGAACATCACAAATCTCAAAATCCCAGGGAAATCAGGACCGTCCATCAGAAGAGGACACATGGCAGCAATCGGCGCCGTCAGGGAAAGTCCCGACAGGAAGTTGTTGATCAACGTTTGTGTCATCGGGATATCGGGAATCCTGATGACAATTTGTTTATGCATTTTGGAATCGCGACACTCGAAACCCCAATGAGTGGGAGCCAATTGTCAGCATAGCAAGAAGACAAAATTTGAAGGATCGGGAATCTCGTGAGCCCATACATTTTGGCATTGAAAATCCTATAGCCCCGATGGGGGGGATAAGACTGCGGTCACGGGGATCGTGGTAATGTGAGCTAGGAGCCTAGCTAGGAGAGCTAGTGTGTAAAGGGTGCGTCGGGATTTAAGGAATCGCGAGTCCTGGGGACGTTTGCATTTCGACATTGGAAAGTCTGAAACCCTGATGAGGAGGTATGGCTGCGGTCACATAGAGGGAGGTCGTACGAACCCAAAGGACTAGCCCAAGGGGACTAGCGGAAGTTGGAGTGCATCAGGAATTGGAGTATTGCGGATCCAAAGGGGATATTCATTTTGGCATTAGAAAGCTCGAACCTCGACGAAAAGAAAAATATAAGGCTACGGTCTCGTGAGCACGGTCGTGTGGACCAGGCCATAGCCTAGAGGGGCTAAGGCTGGAAGAGAGCTCGTCAGAGATCGAAGACTCAAGGGTATAGGAACCCTCGATAGTAGAAAGGACAAAACCTCAAAAACCTGAAATTGTCATCAGGGGAAGACCACGGTTAGGTGTAGAGAGCCGTATAGGCGAATGAAAGACCCATTGCTCAGGGTTGGCATTTCACTTATGCAAGCTTCGAGGATTCTCATTGTCGAGAACTAAACGAAAAAGTTTGATTTAGGTAGTGGGTATGTGACAAAGTGGTATCAAAGCATGGTTACAACACTCGGCCTGATTGGGATCATGCACGAGTCGCGCATAAACTCCGTTCGAAGCACTCCTACGAGGAGTAACCCCCTAACTTGATTCTATGGTCTAGGATTAAAAACTTGGAAAGTAAGAACCTGATTATGTATGCATGTGAAAGAGTTATGAATTTATGCTCAAATTATAAAAAAATGAATTTAACACTTGACTAATAACCAACGTTTGTCTTTTCACTCGAGCGGACGACCAACTGTGGGAATCTACAGACGCAGAGTATGGTGACTCACCAAGAGGTGGGAGAAGGCTCCCACAACAGGGACGAAGAGTCTGATGAAAGAAGAGAAATAAGAACCCCTCTAGACCTAGCTGAGACTGTGAGGAGTCTCATGGTCGAATTGCAAAGGTGCAAGGCCGACAATGAAAGGATGATGAAAGAACAAGAAAATCAAACCGAAATTAATGCAGTTCTACTGTAGAGCTTATCCGACCTAATATGACAAATGCAACATGAACCTGAGATGCAGAATCATGGTCATGTCAGTGGCCATACTGGGAGAAGCACATCAAGAAAGATCCACCCCAGAGGTAAAGGACTAGTTCCAGACGATTCCACTGAGAAGGAAGTTGGCGATTCAGAAGGCTCTTCCAGCAGCAAGACCAGTTCCTACTCTCGCAGAAAACAGAAGAAGAAAAAGACTTCCAAGAGTCATAAATTTGAGGAATTCAAAAAGGCCAAACCTCCCTCTTTCGACAGTGAGATAAAGAAGGGAGAGGAAGCCAAGGCCTGGCTGCTCGGACTGAAGAAATATTTCAGAGTCCATGACCTTTTAGAGAATTTGAAGGCCCAAGTGGCCACTTTCAATCTGAACGAAAAGGCTTCCATCTGGTGGGAAGACCTTAAGAATATGAAGGGGGTCCATGAGGAGGACCTATCTTGGAAACAGTTTGAGAAGTACTTCCGGAAGAAGTATTTGTCAGAAATATATTTCGATGAGAAGGCTAAAGAGTTCTATGAACTCAAACTAGGACAACTTACTATGGAGGAATATGTCAACAAATTCCTTGACTTATTGAGATATGTACCCTACATCAAAGCAGAGAAGGCGAAGGCACAACGCTTCATCAGTGGGCTACCCAAAGAATACCGGGACTGAATCAAATTCGAGGAGCCAAAGACCTTAGAAGGCACTATACGAAAGGCAACATATTGCCATGAACAATATAGACATCGGGCAGAGTCTCGTGGAGACTGGAAATAGAATAATGGTTCAAAATTTCAGAAGAAGGGGAGAAAATCCTCAGGATTGAAAAACTACAAGAAGACCCATAGAATGAACTTTCCAACCCGGAGTGTACTCCAACAGAACTTTACCTCAGGGGATGGAAATAAAACTTCTGGACCTATACCAGCAAAGATGAATAACCCAAAGAAAGAACCTTTGAAATGTTGGGATTGCGGAGGAGAGCATCTCCGGAGAGACTGTCCAC
>JASDQU010227448.1:847-17389 GCA_032191745.1 Picea mariana | reverse complement strand
AGCAATGAATGGCAGGTCGTCACCAAAAGGAAAAAAAACGTCTATCAGCGGGAAGATGTAATGACACGAAGCCGCTCTGGCTCGCTGAAATAGCTATCAACAAAATGTATTTTGAGTAATGTGTAATGTTCCCAGGATTCTAGCAATTTTAGCATTGTCTCTCAGATTATGTAGGTAGCAGCTCTGTGTAGCCCTGCCATTTGTAACCGATCTGTGGCTTTGCCACCATTAATAAAATTCCTCTAACCGTTATCATCAAAAAAAACTTTATTAAAAAATTATAAAGGATAATAATAAATATTAATTAATAGGTGGGGACCCCCTACGCATCTCTTATTTGTTTAATTTTCAATATTCCCTTGTTTCTCCATGATTTTGATATGCATATCATGCCATCTCATCATCATAAAGCACATACACATCCAACAACCCAAAATGCACTTGTGCCTCCCAAAATATCATAGTCATGCCAAAAATAAATCGATATGTTTGTTGTCCCAAAATATAAGTGTAAATATGTCCAACAATCAAAATGAAATAAAAGCACCATCATAAAATTTAGAAATTATAATTTTTATGGGAGGTTGTCCTCCTCTACTCACTTCCTTCTAATGATACCACCCTCTGCATTTGTAAATCTTCCTTGGCGGATTTTTTATCTTCATTTGTAGACACTTCAGTATGCATATCACCAAAGGTGATCTTTCTTACTTCATTTTCAAGTTTGAGGGGAAGGGACTTAATTGTATAGGAGGAGGCATCTGAGGAATTTGAACTAACTGAGATTGTAGGCTACTTTCCTTTTCTTGTTTCATATTCTAGGGTTAAGGCCTTAAACTTCTTGGGTATCTGAGTAGAGTGTACTTGTGAAGCTATTGAAGCAATTTGTTGGATTGGCTACTCAGATGCAGTGGTGGGGGTAATGGTAATGAAACAATGGTCCAGCCATTGAAACGATGTGGAGAATTGGAAACCACATTATTCTATCCATCATTGGCTTGAGGCTTAGGCTGCATAGACACATGAGTTTATACAGGAATTCCAAAAATGTTGGGATGGGGCTGCAAAGGAGGTCTAATAGGTGGTGGAGGAGGCTAAAAATGTCTTTGGGAAGCTATGTCTAGAAAACCAGTTTGCAGGAGTTGGTTGAACTCCTCGGAATCAACATCAAAATGAATGGAAAATATGAGTCTTTTTTTTCTACTTCTCTATCAACCAATGTTGTCCTCTATTCCAATTTCCTTTATTTCCCCTATTATCTATGTTTCCTCTGTTATAACTGCCTCTGCTGAAGAAACTCATCAAGATGATCATAAATACTAAGCTAGTATATACAATTTACAACTGGTAAAACATCAAATATTACCTCACATAATATATAATTTAATTATGGCTCTGAGTTAACTAGCAATCAAGAATGCAAGCAGTAAAGGGAAATTAAGGGGAAAAGGGGATGGTCAAAGAATAATTTTACAATTGTACATATTTACTAAGCATCATTTATATCTCTACAAACTAATAATTACTTATAACATGGGATAAATAATGAATTTGGGAGAGATGAAGGGGTTTGTAATGTACGTAAAATAAAATAAAATGGTAGGAGTGTATGATACATGTTCATAGTCCAGATATAATTAGTTTTCCCATACTCTTTCCACAATATTTATGCCTTATACCAACCAAGATTTAAGCCATATATGCAAAATGTCAACACATATTCTTCACACATCTTTTAAATTGTTCATGAATTCCATCATTAACTTATAAACATAGGAAATGAAATGAAAAAGGAAATAACATGATTAGGGATAGATGAAAGGATTTGTAATTTATGAAAAGTGAAATGAATGATAGGAATGGTGATAATGATATCAATCCATTAATTCTTTTTTAAACTCATTCACTTTCAATATGTACTTAACTGACAAATTTATGTTCACTATCTTTTCAAGCTCGTGCCAAGTACTAACCATTAAATAAATTGTATATGCCAAATTGCCAGCAAACTTCTTCTTTTAAAACCATTTTCTATTTATATAATAGAGGGAAATGATATATGGTTCGGGACTTTGTGGAATAACGCCTGAAAAGTGATATAACGAGGTGGTTTGGTTTTGTATATATAAACAAAAATAAGTAAAAAAAATTATTCTATTTCATATCCTTGACTATAATTAATCAGAGTCTTTGAATAATTTTCAGCTAACAAACTTTGCATTAATATTGTTATAGTCAACATAATGCATTTGCATGTCAATCCTTACTCGTATCTCAATTCTTTTAAGAGGTGTTGATCATATAATAAATTTATTATGAGTAACATATATGCAAACCGTTATGTCCATTAGATGTAACTTGGTTGGTTGGGAGGAATGGTTGTTACCCTCCCCACCCAGGTTCAATTCCTTGTAAGTGACATGTGATACCTTTAAATGGGTCTATATGATGCTCTTGTTGTTGAGCCCCCAATATTTAGAAAATGCTCAGCCTCCCCATGTTCTCTCATGGATTTCGAGAGGGTTTTTCATGGACGTAGCGAGTACCAATCTTCGGTGTCATGAACCACAAGTAATATATATATATTTTCAGATGCATAAACCATGAATTATAGGTTCTGTTATGGAACAATTTGCATATATATATATATATATATGCAAATTGTTCCATAACATAACCTATAATCCATGTTTTATGCATGTGAAAATACTTTGAATCCATCATCATATGACCAATTTTTTAAAAGTTACAGTATCAAAACTAACTCAGCAGATAAACAAAGCCTCTTCAAAATTGAAACCATGCATAAGGGTACTAAAAATTTCAAACACAACATCATAATCAAACCATTAATCCAATAACATATCTTTGTATGAAATATATTTATACAAACATTGATTTCCAACACAACAGACAGAAGTCAACACATCATCAACATTGCATACCTTTGAGACCAACAAAGGAATGTATTATATCATCATAGGTTCAAAACTTGGGTGAGAGCATGTTCATAATAAGGCTGTAACATCCCGCTCTACAGAGCACACTTTTATTGACTTATTCTTTGAGGACACTTGCATGCAAGTGATCCGGTTATGGTACATTGTGATTTCATTTCGATTATGGATTATACATGATGATGATGATGTGTTGTTACTTATTGTTATTTGATGTATATGTATTGGCAAATGTTATTGACAAGTTTTCTGAGTGTGCAAGACATATGACAAGTTATGGATGTTGATGGCATCAATGAACTTCCTTCGACTTCAGATTGAGTCAAGGAGTGAATTGTATTTTTATTGAGTATTTCATTTTACGCAGTTGTGACATATGATTGATTACAGTATGATTTATGTATATGGATTTTTGACATGGTTTTTATCAGTGGATGTAGGATTGATGATGCTTGCTAATCTGACTCACATAGGGAGTAGAGGGGCCATGCACATAAACCAGAGATTGAGAAAGAGGTGTGGCAGCGTGCTTGTCACATCCTACTAGCACTCTCATTGTGGTTTGAACTATAGGTTAACGATTACCTAGTTCAAGATCTCCACGATTTTGTGAGGGAAGACTGAAACAGTCGCTCACGAAGATTTCTAAGGGGCGCGCAATAAGGCGAAGTCTTTATTCCTTAGAATCTCTTAGTCTCTCACAAGGCCAACCGAGTGGAGTGTTGACTCCAAGGGTCGGACAAACTTCCAAAACTAGTCAAAGGGGAGTGTCACCCTTGGAGCACGGAGGTGTGTCTTGAAGGGCACGTCGCGTAATTAAAAAATTGAGTCAATAAATCTAGGTGGCTTAGAAAACATTGAAATGATTGTTAGATTAAAATAATTAATTATACAGTGAATTTATTAATTATAAAGCCAATAAAAGTCTAAGATTAATTCTAAGACTAAGCCTAAGTCTAAAGTTTAATTAGGGGACCAAATAAAAATATTAAATAAATAAAAAGAATTGAGATAAATCAAATTCTAGGAAAAAGTGAGAAAAATCTAAAGATTGAATAAAATGCACATGTGTCCATGAAAATATTAAAAGGGATTTTAAAATAAAAAGGAAATAAAATATGACAGAATAGGAGTACACATAGGTGTACACATAGAATAATATCTAGAATCAAGCTACCACTAGTCTAACTAGAAGAAGACTCATAATCCAACTCTAACTAAGAACTAGTTAGGAGACACTCATTAAATGAGAATTTGGGGAACAAAGGGACAACTAAGAGAGAAAATAGGAACACGTTCCCAATGTGAGGGAAATTGACTTTTTAAATAAAATAAAAATGGCAATTACATGTGCAATTGGGGAGAGTGTGACAAGTGTGTGGATGAATAATCTATAATGATCCCAAGCCAACTTTTTTGCTTGGAATCACTAACTACCACTGACATGTTTGATGTGCAGGTGGCTATTGAAGTGTTCCAGTTATTTAAATGGTGTTTATACAAGATTCATCCAACACATGAAAGATCACAACATATTCAATGTATAGAAAACACAAGCATAGATCTGACCTTTATTATAAGAAGCATGAATCAGATACAATAGAAAGAGAAGATCTGGAATAATCCTCAGATGGCTCCAATAGATAACAGATATGAGCTGCTACAAAATGCTCCTGCCAATACAAAACAAGCCTCCAAAGGATGGATAAGAAATGAAGGTCAATACAAACAGATCTAAGTCGTATGAATGCCAACTCCTCAAGTTGAAGGATGCCATGCTCCAATAGAAGGTTGAAACCCTCAATAAATCGGCCCTGATGAAAGAAGACTCCAAATGAGCCCAAACTCTGCCAATTGATAGATCGGGGTGATAGGATCTCCCTCCTGAAGTCTCAGGCCGAAATGTTAAGGCCAACCCCTCCAAATACTGAATCCTCTAATGAAGTTTTGCCCTCCTGGATGCATGGAACCCTAGATAACTCGTCCCTGATGAAGGAGACCTCCAAATGGTATGAAACTCTCCAAGAACATAGATCGGGCTATGGAAACCCCATGGGAAAAGTTTCAGATCCAGATTCTAGGTAGATCTCCCTAGATCTGAGAAATATTGAATCACAGGACGTCCTCCTAGCCTCCAAGTCATCCCAAACTGTAGTTGAAGATCTTATGATGATAAGTCTTCAAAGAAACCCTCAAAATGATGGTTGAGAACCTACATGTAAAACCCAAGTGTTGGAATGCCCAACGTTTCTCCTAATTAGCTGGATCGAACTCTTCCTTAGATGATGATGTGCCCTTGCTGGAAACCCCTGAACAGTACGGCCCTGTTGCTTTTTTGAATCTATTGGTGGATATGTGATGAGTGTAGAATGGTGTGGGTGGAGTCTTTCATCCCCGAGACCAAACTTTGGAACAAGGTGAGTGGATCTTTCACCACTGAGTTGCTCACAAGGGTTTGTAATAGCAAAACCCCCAAACTGTATGCTCAAGAGCAATGACAAGTAAATACCAAAATCCAGAATGAATCATAGGTGTGCCCCAGCCTTCTATTTATACTTTTTCTTCTATTTCTCTATTGAGTTAGATTAACTCCCATGGTTAACTCTTCCGTCACTTCTATTCTTTCATTGAGTTATCTTTTACTCCTTTTTACCTTTTTCTCAAGTCAGCTTAAAAATATAACCTTAGCCTAGTTGACCTTCCCCCCTTAGTGTGAGACTATGGCCTAGTGGGGATGCCTAGGCCACTGAGTCTCCTCAACATCTCTTCATCAAGAGGTAGGGGACATTACAGTCTCCCTGCTAGAAATTGCTTGTCCTCAAGCAATTCCAAACCTGTTTCTCTCACCACTTGTTCGTTTTCCCATTTGGCATCCTCAATGGGTAGATCCTTCCATCTGATCAGGTACTCCTTGATGCTTTTGTTCCTGAGTCTCTTCTCTCCAACCTCCAATATCTCCTCCAGAATCAAAACAAGTTGTCCCTCTTCATCCATGGGGGGTAGTACCTCAATGGGTGTGATGCGTTGGCCTATGGCTTTCTTAAGGCAGGAGACATGGAAGACGTTGTGTATTCTGCTGCCCTGTGCAAGCTCCAGCTCATAAGCTACGGCCCCTATCTTCTTGTTGACTCTATAGGGCCCAAAGAAACATGGTTGTAGCTTCTTTGCTCCGCTTCTTTTTATGGAAGCCTGTATGTATGGTTGGAGCCTTAGATAGACTAAGTCACCAACCTCAAAAGTACGATCAACTCTGTGCTTGTCTGCTTGGACCTTTTGTTGGTTCTATGCTCTCTGTGGATGATCCTTCAGCTCCCTGAGAATGTCTTGGCTCTGTTGTATCCAATCCTATACCATGGGTGCCCGGCTGTCACCGAAAGCAATCTCCACAAAAGATAAAGGGTCATAGCTATACAAGGCCTTGAACGGTGACATGCCTATGGATGTATGTTGGGTGGTGTTGTAGCCTTCCACCCACTTGTTGGCTATCTTGGTTTGTCCATCCATCTGAGGATGATAGTTGGTATTAGGGATCAAGGCCGTACCAACCAATCTAAATAACTCCTGACAAAATGTACTCATGAACCTGCTATCTCTGTCACTGATAATGGTCTTGGGTAAGCTGTGCAACCTGAAAATCTCCCTAAAAAACAGTTCGACCACCTGTGCTGCACTGAAGTCAGTAGCTATGGCGAAGAAGTGTGCAAACTTCGTCAACCTGTCCACTACTACAAAAATGCAGTCCTTCCCTTGCGTCTTTGGCAACCCGGTGATGAAATCCATGGATATGCTTTCCCACTTGTGCTCTGAAATGGGTAAGGGTTGCAGTAGTCCTGCTGGGTGTGTGTGCTCATCCTTGTTCTCCTGACACGTAGTACACTCTTTGATGTGATTTATCACATCCTCCTTGAGGCCCTTCCATGAGAACCTCTCCCTCACCTGCCTATACGTCTTGTTGATCCCCTGGTGCCCTGCCATGGGTGAGTCATGGTACGCCTGCAAAACCTTGGCCTTGAAGGCTGATCCAGGAACCAAAAAGATTCGGTCCTTGTATTAGATGAGGTCATTTATAACCCTGAAATTATCATCTTGTACATGCCCATCCAATAGCTGACACGCGAACTGATCCTTTGCATACTCCATCACCAGATGGTCTTTCCAGTCAGCTGATACACCTATCATGGCAAAGATGGATGGCCTCCTGGATAATGCATCAGGCACCACATTGTTCTTCCCTTTGACAAATTCAATGTCAAAGTCTTGTATTCTGCTTACCCATTTTTGTTGTCTCTCATTCAAGTCCTTCTTCTCCAATAGGTATTTGAGACTATTATGATCTGATTTGACCACAAATCGTGCACCTACCAAGTATTGCCGGAATTTGGCTAGTGCATGCATGATAGCCAGCATTTCTTTGTCATAAATGTTGTAGAGTAGCTCGAGACCCCTGCGTTTCTGACTCTCATAGGCAGGAGGATGCCTCTTCTGCATCAGTATGACCCCTATCCCGTCTCCTGAGGCATCACACTCCAAGGTAAAAGGTAGGCTGAAATATGGAAGGGCCAAGAATAGGCACGTACTCATTACCTTCTTCATCTTGTCCATCGTCATTTAAGCCTCCTCATTCCACTTGAAGGCTCCTTTCTTAGTCAAATCAGTCAAGGGTGCACACAGTTGAGAAAATCCCTTGACAAATTTCCTGTAGTACGTGCACATACCCAGAAATCCTCTCAATTCTGTGAGTGTCTTAGGAGTAGTCCATTCCATGATGGCTTGTATTTTCTCCTAATGTACCTGTACCCCTTTTGCTCCAATGATGTGCCCCAAATAAAGCACCTCTGTCATTCCAAACTCACATTTGGACTCCTTAGTGTACAGTGATTGTTCCTCCACAATTGACAAAATCTGATCCACATGTTTGAGATGCTCCTCCCACGTCTTGTTGTAAATGAGCAAGTCATCAAAAAATACCAGCAAGTGCTTCCTCAACTGCCTGTTGAACACATGGTTCATACAAGATTGGAACGTAATTGGGGTGTTGGTTAACCCAAAGGACATCGCTAAAAACTCATAGTGGTCGTAATGACATCTGAAAGTTTTTTTTGAGATGTCCTCCTCCCTCATCTTGATCTGATGATAGCCAGAATGAAGGTCAATCTTTGTGAAGTAGACAGCTCCATGCAACTCGTCTAGCAGCTCATCAATCCTTGGTATTGGGTACCTATTTTTTATGGTCTTTTTATTCAAGGCCCTGAAGTCAATTCACATCCTCATAGTGCCATCTTTCTTCTTCACCAGCACTACTGAAGAAGCAAAAGGGCTAGTGTTTGGTCTGATGTGCCCCATGTCCAAAAGTTCCTTAATGGCCTTCTCTATCTCATCATTGTACTTCTTGGGATGTCTGTATGGTGTGGTAATGATTGGTTTGGCTCCTTCCTCTAGCTCAATAATGTGCTCAAACCCCCTGTCCAGTGGTACCCCTAGGGGAATTAGTCCAAACACCTTGTGGTGCTTGTCAAGGATTTCTTTGATCTCTGGGGTGTAGTGAACCTTTCTCTGCTCATCCACACGTGTTGAAATCCTGCATTCTGTTGCGTACACTATCCTGTCCCTTCGGAAGATGGCCTCCATCCTCTCGGTCGTGACCACCTTTGCAGTATTCCATGTCATGCCCTAGAGCACTATCTTTCGTCCACCCTCCTTTGTGAATGAGATCTCCATGGTCTTGTAGTTGGTAGTGATAGGCCCCAACATGCTTAGCCACTGAACACCAAGGATTATGTTGGTATCTAGAAGGTCCATAACATAGACGTCTTGTACCATCTCATGCCTACCCAAGGTAAGCTTCATGCCAGGGATGTATTTGTCACAAGGCATAGTGCTTCCACCTGCTACCTCCACTTTGAACCCTTCAAACTTTACTGTGGGTATGTGCCTACTTTCCAGCAATGCTGAATCAATGAAGTTATGAGAGGCTCTGCCATCAATCAGAACTGATACCTTCTGTCCCTGCAAGACTCTCCTCATCCGAAAGGTGTTATACTTGGGCACTCCACTAATAGATGCTAAGGTAGCCATACAGTCATGTCCTGCCTGTCCTGTGATCTCTTCCTCTATTGCCTCAATAGTTTCGGCCTCAATGTTATGTATCTGTCTGATCTCCTCCTCCTCCTCGTTGTCAGAAGTGACCTCTATGTAGTGTACTTGACCATGGCCCATGCATTTGTGTGTTGGGTTCCATGGTTCTTTGCAGGTGAAGCAAAGTTGATTCCTCTTCATCTCCCTCCTGGTGTTCTCATCCACTCTGCCACGGCCCCTGTCAAAACCCTTGGGGTCACGTCCTCCCTGGTTCATTGGAGGCCTTTGATCTCTTCCTCCATTGTTAAGAGGTGGTCTGGGTATGAATTTTGGCTTAGCAGTTGGTCCCAGATCCCTTATCTTCCAGATAGCCTCCTGTAGGTTGGTAGGCATGAAAGCCTTTACCCAACCCTTCAAGGGTTCCATCAACCCCTCAGTGAAGAGCATCATGAGCCTGGTCGGGGACATATCTTGCACCATCACTGCCAACCTCTGAAATTCATCAATATATGTCTCAGTCGTACCTGTTTGCTTGAGTTGGGTGAGTTCTTAGAAATGTAGCTCAAGATATCCCTGATCAAACCTATCAATGAGCCTATGAGTGAATTCTGTGTAGGACACTATCTGATTGTGGCCTAGTGTGGTGAGTCCATGATACCACCAATCATGAGCCTTGCCATCCAAGCATATAGTGGCAAACTTGATGGCTTCCATATCCCTCATGGGGTTAAGTTGTAGATAGGTGTCCAGCTTTTGCACCCATGCCTGTGTTGTCATCTTGGCCGTGCCATCAAAATATGGGATCTCTATCTTCCTTGCTCTTCGTTTAAACTCAAAACTGTTCTTGTGGTTTGGCCTAGGCTTATTTCTGAACTTGAGTTGGAAATATTGGTCCAGGGACATCTGCCTTTGAATCACCATATCCAACCTGTAATATTCCTTAGTGCATCGTGCCATCTACTCAACGAAATCATCCACCTCTTCCTATTGTCCTTGTTCATCTGTGAATGTAGGCATGTATGGCCGAGGGTTAGCCTTGCTACCCAAGTGCCCATAAGACGTGCCACCTCCATGGCTTCCTTCAGATCTGGGGGCTCTCTCCATATTATATCTGATCTCACCATGGGATCCACCAGATCCACTAGCTTCTTTGCTTCCATACGTCTCAAGGTCTTTCCCCTTATGAGTCATCTTCATCAATAACTTGGTTATTATTGTCTGGTTCTCATCAATTTTTTTCAGACTTCCATCTACCTTCTTTAAGGTCTCAGTAATTTCGGCCTGTCCCCTTAAGTTGGTTTCCTAGTTTTCCTGTAAATGGTGGGCCAAGTTGCCCTCTGTGAGATTTAGGGTCTGCTGGAACTTGTCAAATTCGTCTACCAAGAAAGCCAAGCCCTGAGGCTCACGGTCATCCCCTGACCCTTCCATTTCGGCCTCTGTTTCACTGGTTGGCTTCTTCCTTCTACCCATAAAGATTCCACTGTACCTCTGCATGCACCAATCCCTCCACAGGTTTGGAGGATCAAAGCTCTGATACCACTATAATAATCCCAAGCCAATTTTTTTGCTTGGAATCACTAACTACCACTGACGTGTTTGATGTGCAGGTGGCTATTAAAGTGTTCCAATTATTTAAATGGTGTTTATACAAGATTCATCCAACACATGCAAGATCACAACATATTCAATGTATAGAAAACACAAGCATAGATTTGACTTTTATTATAAGAAGCATGAATCAAATACAATAGAAAGAGCAGATCTAGAATAATTCTCAGATGGCTCCAATAGATAACAGATATGAGCGGCTACAAAATGCTCCCACCAATACAAAACAAGCCTCCAAAGGCTGGATAAGAAATGAAGGTCAATACAAACAGATATAAGCCGTATGAATGCCAACTCCTCAAGCTGAAGGATACCACGCTCCAATAGAAGGTTGAAACCCTTAATAAATCGACCCTGATGAAAGAAGACTCCAAATGAGCCCAAACTCCCAACTGGTAGATCGGGGTGATAGGATCTCCATCCTAAAGTCTCAGGTCGAAATGCTAAGGCCAACCCCTCCAAACACTGAATCCTCTAATGAAGTTGCGCCCTCCTGGATGCCTGGAACCCTGGATAACTCGTCCCTGATGAAGGAGACCTCCAAATGGTATGAAACTCTCCAAGATCATAGATCGGGCTATGGAAACCCTCTGGGAGAAGTTTCAGATCAAGATTCTAGGTAGATCTCCCTAGATCTGACAAATACTGAATCACAGGACGTCCTCCTAGCCTCCAAGTTGTCCCAAACTGTAGCTGAAGATCTGATGATGATAAGTCTTCAAAGAAACCCTCAAAATGATGGTTGAGCACCTGCAAGTAAAACCCAAGTGTTGGAATGCCCACCGTTTCTCCTGATCAGCTGGATCGAACTCTTCCTTAGATGATGATGCGCCCTTGCTGGAAACTCCTGAACAGTATGGCCCTGTTGCTTTTCTGAGTCTATTGGTGGATATGTGATGAGTGTAGAATGGTGTGGGTGGAGTCTTTCATCCCTGAGACCAAGCTTTGGAACAAGGTGAGTGGATCTTTCACCACTGAGTTGCTCACAAGGGTTTGTAACAGCAAAACCCCCAAACTGTATGCTCAAGAGCAATGACAAACAAATACCAAAATCCAGAATGAATCATAGGTGCGCCCCAGCCTTCTATTTATACTTTTTCTTCTATTTCTCTGTTGAGTTAGATTAACTCCCAGGGTTAACTCTTCCAGCGCTTCTATTCTTTCATTGAGTTATCTTTTACTCCTTTTTACCTTTTTCTCAAGTCAACTTAAGAATATAACCTTAGCCTAGTTGACCTTTCCCCCTTAGTGTGAGACTATGGCCTAGTGGGGATGCCTAGGCCACTGAGTCTCCTCAATACATCTTCATCAAGAGGTAGGGGACATTACATAATCATAATTAATTTAATCTAGAAAGTTAATTACTTGTGCATGAGGACATGTGTCAGTAAGGAAATTTCTATAAAACAAATGGTGAAGAAGGAAAATGATCTCACTTATTCTTGGTAAGGTTATGTTGTCAAAGTTGTTTTGACTATGTTTTACTTGTGAGAGTTGGGATACCAATCGTGTAGAGAGAGTGGAAGTTCTACCTTGAGAGACAAGCCTTGGAGCTATTGTTTGTTGGTTTCTTGTGTGTGGCCCCTTTGCGGCTCGGGGGGCTAAGGGGAAGAAGAGTACCCCTAGCATTGGTTGAAAGGTACCGGTAAAGTCATTGGATTAGCAGGAAAAGGAAAGGAGCATTGCGCAAGTCGTTTAAGTGTTAAAGATCCACTTCTCATATTATCAATCTTCCGGTTACGGTTCTTACATTTAGTTGTTGTTAGTTATTGAATTTATTTCTATTGAATCTATGTAGCGATTATACACAGGATCGGCTCATGAATTCTTTAAATATTTTATCTTTTATATATCGAAAGAGTTATGATTATTGGATTTATGTGAATGATATCTCGGAATTAGTATTAGATCTTAGTAGATTCATTCTTTAGAATCACTAATGAGTATTGACTATGATATTTATGTGAATGAAATCTCGGAATTAGTGTTAGATCTTATATAAGAACATTCCATAGAATAGTCATTGAGTTTTGAATGTTAAAATTATACATGCAATCTATGAAATGGCGATGGAGTTCTATAGGTTAGATTATTAAGTGCATTCTTTAGAATCGCTATTGAGTTTGAATGTTAGAATTATACCTGCATTTTTCTGAATTCGCAATGGAGTTTTTTGAGTGTTAGATTTATGTAAGTGCATTCTTTAGAATCAATTGAGTTGAGATGATATATTTATATATATGCATTTCCTGAACTTACAATTGGGACTGGGAAGTTTACCAAGCTTTTTTTAGAAGCAGTCGTCGGAGCCTTGTTATCACTTACCTATCTACGACTTAGACTTAGGTGTAAGGATTTTAAAATCTTATCCCTCTAAATTTAAATTAATAAATAAGCAAATGTAAATAAATAGTTAATAAAATGATTATATAATAGTAAATATTTCCATATATTATGTGTTTTGTTGTCAATGTAAGTTGATAGAATTTCTTTCTACTAAAAACCAATAAACTCTAAATTTTGCTTGTCGTTTAAATTGTGAATTTTGTATTTCACAATATTTGTATTAGTAACTAATGATGTTCTAAAATTAGTTTCCTTTATCTTTTACTTTCCTGTGATGGTAAATGTTTGTGTGGTTGTAGGCGCACTTGTGATGAAAAGTTTAAGTGGTTAGATATTTGTACAAGATAATTACTTCAGTTCTTGTTATAATTAAAAATAGATGTGTTATATTAATGATAACAATACAAACTATATATACATATATATATATATATATATATATATATATACGTCCTTCTTGTATTCATTTGTATATTGATGTGAGCCTTGAATATGAATATATTGTTATAATAATTAACAATTCTTTATATGCGGAATAAACTCTTAAAAGAATCGAAAACTTGAATTGCCGAATAAATCATCCCTCCGGCCATTGATGCTACTTTTGCTTTTACTAATTGTTGTGGAAGTTTTCCCACTTCAACACCGGATTTGCTTTGGGCTCCTTTTGAGCTGTCTTGAACTTCGATATCAGCCTTGCGTTCCTTCACTACTGAAATAGATGGCAAAACAAATCTTTCATCCGTATGGCACTTCCAAGCTCTGCTCACTTTAACTTGATGGTGTAAGACTGAAGGTGATTGAATTAGCGAGCTTGGGGACCAAACAGAAGTGTTTATAGCCAAGCTTCCATCAAGATTCTGTTGTCTACGTGTCAAGTGTTCCACAGATCATGGTAGAGAACTGTAGAGGAAGTAATGGACCACTTCATGAACTTCCAACAAGAAACTAATTTAACTGTAGTCAGTTTCCGTAATTTAAGGAAATAACTGCAGTTGGTTTCCAAATCAACTACGGCTGTTATGGGAGCTATTGGTGGCAGTTGAGGAGCTGTTAATAACTGTTAAGGGAGCTTACATTCTCCCACTTGGTCCATACTTCCACTCTTAATGTCTCATCTTAAAACCCATTGAAAATATGTATTAAGTAATAGATACATGAATCATGGCGATAAGTCCTTTTATGACGAGTATTATCTTCCATGTATTACTATGTATTTATTTCTATTAGAACTTATGTGGCAACAATTTCTTAATGAATAAACCTTATGTTTATTCTTGGTCCTACACATATGAATTCTCTCAAATCAAATTAAGGTGCACATAAATATGAGGAAAACATCACAATAATTAAGAATTTCATTAAAATAACATTGTCCATACAATGAGAAACTACATAATGGAAACAAGTCCCATATTCATTACATGATCCTTGAATTTAAACAGTGGCATGCCCTTAGTCAAAGGATCAGCGATCATTAACTCAGTGTTGACATGCTCAATGATCACTTTCTTTTCTTTAACACGTTCCCTTATAGCTAAATACTTAATGTCGATGTGTTTATTTCGACTCCCACTTTTGTTGCTTTTAGCCATAAAAATAGCAGCTTAATTGTCGCAATACATTCTCAATGGCTTAGAGATAGAATCCATAATTCTAAGCCCAGAAATGAAAGTCTTAAGCCATACACCATGTAAAGTAGCCTCAAAACAGGAGACGAACTCGGCTTTCATAGTGGAAGTGGCAATCAACGTCTGCTTGGCACTCCTCCATGATACAGCTCCACCAGCCATCATAAAAATGTATCCTGATGTTGATTTGCGTGAATCAACACATCCAACAAAGTCAGAATCTGAGTAGCCAATTATTTCCAAATTGTCGGTCTGTCTATACATAAGCATGTAGTTTTTGGTTCCTTGAAGGTACCTCATTACTTTCTTTGCAGCTCTCCAGTGGTCTATACCTGGATCACTCTGATATCATCCCAACATTCCCACAACAAATGCAATGTCAGGTCTTATGCAGACCTGAGCATACATTAGGCTTCCGACAGTAGTTGCATATGGAATGTTCTTCATTTGTTTCCTTTCAAAGTCATTCTTCGGGCATTGGTTCAAATTGAACCTCTCACCCTTCACAATGGGAGCTATACTTGGTGAACAATCCTTCATTCGAAATCTCTCTAAAATTTTATTAATATAGGTTTCCTGAGACAGACCCAAGATGCCTCGAAATTTGTCTCTATGGATCTCAATGCCAATGACATAAGATGCCTCACCCATATCCTTCATATTGAAATTTTTAGAGAGGAATTGTTTCACCTCATGCAACAAACCCTTATCATTGGTTGCTAGCAAAATGTCATCCACATATAAAACAAGAAAACAAATTTTGCTCCCACTAACTTTCAAGTATATACATTGATCCATAATGTTTTCTACAAAACCAAAAGAAGAAATTACATTATGGAATTTCAAATACCATTGGCGGGATGCTTGTTTTAAACCGTATAAGGATCTCTTGAGCTTGCAAACCAATTGCTCACCATCAGTAGAGGGGAATCCTTCAGGTTGTTTCATGTAAACCTCCTCCTCTAGATCTCCATTGAGAAATGTCGTTTTCACATCCATTTGTTGCAACTCCAAGTCGAAATGGGCTACTAATGCCATAATAACACGCAAGGAATCTTTCTTAGATACAGGAGAGAAAGTCTCTGTGTAGTCGATTCCTTCTGAGTGAATCCTTTAGAAACAAGTCTTGCCTTGTATCTCTCAATGTTTCCCAATTAGTCTTTCTTTGTCTTAAAGACCCATTTACATCCAATGGATTTTGCACCATTAGTCAACTCAACAAGATCCCAGACTTCGTTACTCTTTATAGAATCCATCTCTTCCTTCATGGTATCGTACCATAATTCTGATTCTTTGCAACTCATGGCTTGTGAAAAGGACTCGGGATCATTTTCGGCTCCAATGTTATAATCAGATTCTTGCAGATACACAACATAATCATCAGGAATTGTTGATCTCTTTGGTCTAGTAGATATTCTTAATGTTGTACCACCATCTTCCTGAGAAGTATGTGGTTCAACTCGTTGTTCAAAAGTTCTTGGAAACTCTTGAACTACCTGATCTACTGGAATGTTGTCAACAGCTTGTGGAACTTCAACAATTGGTTGTTCAACACCAGTTTGTACTTGAGGGGTGCTGTGAACAATAACCAATCTATCACTTGAGGTGGAAGGTTGAGATTCTGAATGATCCTTCTCAGAAACTATGTTCCTGGTTTGATCGCTCCCACTGATCAAGTCATTTTCAAGAAACTTTGCATTTCTTGATTCCACAATGCTAGTGTCGTGAGATGGACAGTAAAATCTGTAACCTTTAGACCTTTCAGCATATCCAATGAAATACCCACTAATGGTCCTTGGGTCCAGCTTCTTCTCTTGTGGATTATATATTCTCACTTCAGACAGGCATCCCCAAACGCGCATATGTCGCAAACTCGGTTTCCAACCTTTCCATAATTCAAATGGTGTTTTAGGAACAGCCTTGGT